>JACXGI010007395.1:0-37800 GCA_016801175.1 Esox masquinongy
TGAAAGTAAAGGGGCTGAATAATTTTGCACGCCCAATTTTTCAGTTTTTTATTTGTTAAAAAAGTTTGAAATATCCAATAAATTTCGTTCCACTTCATGATTGTGTCCCACTTGTTGTTGATTCTTCACAAAAAATTACAGTTTTATATCTTTATGTTTGAAGCCTGAAATGTGGCAAAAGGTCGAAAAGTTCAAGGGGTCCGAATACTTTCGCAAGGCACTGTAGATGTTGAGGATTCCACCTTGGTAGCCAAAGGGAAGAGGTTTGATATGATATTGAAGAACTTGGCATGAGAATCACATCCAATGTCTGATCGAGGTGGAGGGTCTACAGTGTTCATCTCCCCTGTGTTGCGATCCTGAGAGTTAGAGCTCCCAGAACCTGTGTTTGAGGACCGTTCATTTATCCGTGTCGAACCCGTGTCTCTGACATTGTCCCTGTCGACAGTCCTTCTGCCATGACCACCAGCCTTGGTCTGGATCCTGTTCGGTTTCTTTCCTTCTGATCGGTCGCTTCTTTCCTGATTGGTCTTCGTACTGGTCTTCGCAAGCCCAGTACGCTGAGAGCATTTCCCTCGTTCTGTATCTTGGCCCCTCTTGTTTGTCTTCCCACCCTCCTTGCCCCCAGTAGCACTTTGATCCATGATCCCACCACGAGGCGATCTGGTTCGTTCTCGCTCTTTTGTCACACGGAGGGAGGACACGGGGACTGGGTTTTTGTGCATCTTCGTGTCCTCGCAGCTGGCCGAGTTGAGCTCTTCTCTGTGAGTCTTCCTCGTGTTCTACCGTGCAGTGTTCGAGTTCCCACTGTTCCTCATAGCTCTTACTGTAGACCCTACGATGATTGAGGCAATATCTAGATTCCCGCTCTGCTTGGTTTAGGGTTCTTTCAGATCCTGACACGTTCCATTCATCACTGGTGTTTCGGGTGACCGTAGCGCACAGAGTGGTGCAGATGCCACCCAGGAGCAACTTGTCTATCTGCAGCACAGCTGAAACCCTTAAAGGTTCGGGCTCACACACAACAGGTGATGTTTGATAAGCGTACCCGCAGCTTTGACACAACTCATCTTTATCTCGATCACTCGAGAGTAGGTGACAGTCTACTCTCAACACCTCAGAGAGTTTGTCAAGCTCACGCGACCAACGGTCCAACTCTCCACAATACAGCGCCGTGAATATAACTGCCCAATATGGAGCCTGTATAACGTCTTTGGTAGCTGTTCCTCCCGAGCACCTGGTCACCTCTAAACGGGACTGGCGTCAGGTCCGTGTGGTGGTTAACAGTTATGCGTGAGAGAGTGCGTAGCTCCAAGTCCACACATGCCCCAAAGCGTGTCTTGCGGTAAGGGTCTCGTGAGGATCTTACCTTCGCCTTGACATCGAAACCGCTCGAGGGTTAACCTGTCCTGTTCGTGCAAGACTTTGAATGCAAGAGGAGCCCCAAGTGTGGACAATGTCTCGCTTACCAATTCTGAGGCCAAATTATCCCTTTCGGTAGAGTCCGGGCTGTACGAGGTAAACACTAAGGTGTTGTGGACCTGACGGTTCATACTGGCGTATATCCTCGAGACGAGCATCTCGGGTTGGTGCCCGCAAAACGCGTCCCCTTTGAAAGGGTAGATCGGGTGGCCCACTACCGTTTTGGTGGGTGTGTTCATCTTCACCCAGGCCAGGGGCGCTCTGGCTAGAACGCTGATCCTTTTCACCTTGTGCCCCATGGTGTCGGTGTATGTGTTGGAAAAGTGTTTGGCTGTAACGAGACCGTAGCTTTCTCCGCAGTGCGTGTATACAACCTGGAGAACGATATAACGCGTACTTGGGATCACAGTGGACTCGACGGGGATTCGAAAGACCCCGTTGAACCCGGACTCCGTAAGAGTTACAGACATCGGTATCTGTTTCTCAATGTCCACCATTTGCACACAGGTGTACTCTACACGAGTTATAGCGTCTACGTCTTCGAACCTTATGGTCATATGCCACATAGAGCTCCAGTCGCCTCTCTGACATGGTCGATATCTTCGCTATCGGCAGGTGAACAAACTCCTCTTCCTTGGGTAGATGGGGACATGAGTGAAACCTTAGGTTTGAAAACGGTTTATTGTTAGAAAACTCTGTCTATAGTATACCAATCACCAACTGTACACAAAGGAAGGAACGGTCACTCGTCGTCAATGATAACTTTAGGTTTCTCGACATTCTCGTCTTCCAGTATACCACGGTACCCACGATTATCTCCTTCTGTCACTTCACCTTGGACCGGTGCTGACACGGAGCGCTGATCATCATGGTCCGGACATACGTAGCTCCCCTCGTATTCGCAGTACTCATCTGCAGAATGATCGTAGCTTTCGTACCTCTCCAGGCCCTGGATTTCAAAGTAGGAGCTATGAGTGGTATTACATTTAAAAGCCTCAAGATACACGCTCATATCCTCGGTGTCCTGGAGCTCCATGATGCTCTCAGCTGCCTCGATCAGTGCGTTATCAAACATGGAAGGGTCCGCTGGCTCTATGACAGGCTGTGTCTGCTGTGTGGCCACTGGCTCTAGGACAGGCTGTGTCTGCTGCGCTGCCACTGGCTCTATGTGAGGCTGTGTCTGCTGCGTGGCCACGGTCTCAACTCTGCCTTGGCTCTGGGATTCCATTCCGGTGGTATTTCTGTACACCCCCATAATGTCTCGGACTGCCCCGTCTTTTATACCAAGCTTGTTTGTGATGCTTAAGTACAGGTAGAGATTATTGTTACCGCTGGCCGATACTCTGCTGCCGCCTCGGACTCTCACCCAGTGAGCGGCAAATTGTTTAGCTCCGTAATGCATGCAGATGATATCTTTCAACATGACAAAGGGTATATTGTGACGGCTCTAAACAGCGCCACATTGACATGGTATACCAAACCCGGTGCGGGTTCGATCGCCCGCCCGTCCGCGTCTATGGAATTGAGCGTGTCCAATCTGGGTATATCATAAACCTTTGGATGTGCACATTACACAGCGCGAGTAGAGCGTTTCCATATCCACTAGTGTTTCGGAAAAAATCGTCTGCTTGCATTTCATACAAGATGTGTACATCTGTTTTAATTTTGGTAAATGTGCAGGTGTTTGGCAGCTCTGGTGCTGAGCAGTACGTTTATCATGGGCGCAGCGCAGAACGAAGACCCAAATTTCATCTGCTCAAAGTCAAATTCCACGTTGATGTTTCTTGGGTTACCTTTCACCTCGGACGAGTGGAAGGTCTGATTCTTTAGACATCTCGAGCACCTGTGGTCTCCCTCCTCGTTAGGAGGCCGGGTTGCGCTGGGCTGCCCGGGCACAAGGAGTATCTGCCTGTGGTTATGGTCCACCCAGTTGATGTGACAGTTGAGCACGGCGTATAGCAGCATCTGACACTCGGGCTGTAGTGGGCTGTAGTTGACTCAGCTTTTGAAAATGCTCATTGTGGATGATGTCCACGACTTGGCGCAGTTTGGGTATACACGCTGCGGCCATTTCCAGCGGCTGATCCGTGGTGTACGCGACAGCTAGTTTGTAGTAGCAACTCAGGCCCCATTCAGAATTGAGTGTAAGCATAGGGTGTCCCACGTTTTTAACCACCTGGAAGGCTCTTTGAGCTTTGCATAATACGATTTCCTCATCACCGAAAAACTGATCTTTGACCACCTTATAGAATCATGCCCGTGTCTCGTGCGTTCGTGAAATTCTGGGCTGAGGGTCTTATTGGCCCGAATGATCCCTTTGTTCTTTTCATTATATTTATTCTTGTTTTTGTTATCACATCCCCGCTTTTCGCGCTTGCTCTTACACACCGAAGACCCAATAAGGCCGGGTTTCGGTTTACGTTTATTGCAGAGCTCTGTGGTATTGAACACCCTCAACCCCGTTGCTACCATGGCACCACTCTGAGATGTTATCGGTACAGCGGCCTGATGCAGAGTGAGAGACAAATCCTCTTCTGGTCCTCGAATGGGTGGGGCGTATCCTCCCACGTGCGCCCTTGATGGGACAAATGAGCCCTGTTCCATCGAACCTACTGCAGTAGAACTGGTCAGCGGTGGCTGGCTGGGGTGTCCGTGGTTCGACGGGGCAGCTCTGTTCGAATACCGCTGCTCCGGTTGGCCAACTGCACTCTGTTGTGCTACAAGGATCGTGGGTGGTTGTTCGAGCTCTGCCTGGATACCCAGTTGCTTTGTCAGGAATTGGAATGCCATGGCTCTAATTGCACACAAATTCACTGTTGACCCCTCCTTATTTAAAGCCAGATCTTCCTTTTGGAACCTATAAAAATCAGCCAGTAGAGCCAGTCTGATCATAACTTTGTGACCCTGCATCCGAGGTAACTCGTCTTTACTTGGCAGCACAGCAGTAGGACCTTGCGGTTCGATCAGGGCCAAGGACAGCTCATCCCACAGCTCTAAACAGAAGTTATAAGCCGCGCAGCATTTCGGGATCTTAGTCTTAGACGTCAACATCTTTGCTATTTTTGTCTGCATTCGGGGTGTAGACATGTGATCTCTCTGTTCAGAATGGCACACTGTGTTAAGACACTCCAAGTATGCCTGCAACAGGATTGATTTTGCATAGCCATGGGACCGCTCGCATCCTCTATGCTCCGAAGCCAACCGATTCTAATCTGTGCAAATGTCTCATCTCGCTATTTACGACTGCCAAGTTTAAACACGACAGGAGCGATGATTGCACCAACGTGTTCACAGCGTCTTATGGCGCGGAGCTAAAGCTGACTGGACCAGTCTTCTCATCCCCGGGTATGAACGCGGTCAATTATCACGAGCGGGATTCTATGGAGCGGTTGCAAGCGGATGATAAACATCTCCCCGATTACATACGCAGGGCGCTCAATATGATCGGGGACACAAAAACAGCAGTCTTGGCGATCATGACGAAAGAAAAACAGTGCTACAACAGGGTTATGTTTCTGAACGGCGGGGTCAGGCTGCCATTCTCCTCTGTGTTTGCTAACCAGGAGTTCATGATCCACGTGCCCATGATGGTGAAGTCGACCATTAGAATATTCACGAACGACAAAAGTCACGGATGTGTCAAGCTGGGTATGCAAGGTTGTCACTACCTTGTGGGTTTGCAGCAACATCTCTGTGGACACGACCCTGTACCAGACGGGTAAACGCCTCAGCTGTATCCCCACTGAGAAGCAGAAGATTGATGAGATGGTCCAGAGAATCAAGCGAGCGGTATCCTGTGTGTTGCCCAGGATAGAGGTGAAGCGTATCAAGATGATGAACCCTGAGCTGAATGTAAAGGAGTTTGACTTACTTATGTCCACTGTTAAAAATAACAACATCGAGGTAATTGGGCACCACAAGTCTTATCCTCGCCCAGCCTCGTGTTCCACATTGTTGGAAGGGAACAGCAGTGTGTCACCTGACCAATGTGTTGCTGTGAAACGAGCTAGACAGGACCTGTACGACAGCCCTGATAAGAAGGCCAAGGGTGACAGCGAACTGACAATATTCGACACCGATGCAGACTTTGGTTTTGACGACTCTGACTGAGGGTTGGGGTTGTGTACTGGACATGTACAGAGTGGTGGATTGCTGTAGCTACCTTTGTATGTTGTACTGCTATGGTGTGTTCTGGGTATGCAATAAAAATTTTGGATAGACACAATGTGTCACTTGTACAGTTTCTTTATTACGCATACACATATATACACAAAGTCCCAGCTAGTCCATGGGAGGCCTCGCTTTAGGAATATATGAAATTAATAATGTTTAGGTGTAACAATTCAACTATAACCAGCATCCGCATGTAGGCGCACCCGAGCATGTGCAAGTCCTCCCTCACAGTGAAAATGAATCTATTCTCCATGCTGCCAGTTGTACTCCCCAAGTCCCCCTTGTACACTCTCGGTACCCTCTTTTTACTCCGGGAGTCGAGTCTAGCAACCTCCTCGGTAGCCCTCTGGTAATCTGACTCACCACAGTCTAGCTCCCCATTTTCAACCCGGGCGCTGATGTGCGGACTGATTATCCCGCTGACTGATATGAGTCTATGAGAGTTGGAGTTGTCCTCGGGACAAGTGATCCTGGTAAACTTGCAACTAAGAGGCTCGCCCTTATGGTGCGAGATCCTCGTGACATTAGGGGGGTCAAAGGAACACAGTCCATACATGTTCATGAAGTCATAAGCGGCGGAGGTTGTGCTCAGTTTTCCTACGTGCTTTCTCACCAGACCCTTTATGTCCGAGAGGGCTTTCTTTCTCAATTCACAGTATAGCCTTCGGTACTCAGCATCGATAGTGTTACCGCGTTGCTCTAGCAACACAGAGCCTTTGCGTTCGTTCTGCAGTCTCGGTCGCTTTTCGGGTGAAGGCTCTGCATCCCATGCCCGCTCTGTCTGCTCACTCAATTCCTCCCAACAAGGTAGTTTCCCGTAACACGCTTTAATGGCGGTCGCTACGAAGAACATCTCAGGGATCCCTTTGCCCGAACCGCCGGTGAGATGCTTCAGTCCACACGTAGACATTGTAAGGTATGATTGCTTTCTTGAGTACCTAATAGGCGAGCTGGGGGGCACCACCGTGATCGAGGCTCCGCTTTTCAGTGAAGCCTTAATAGAGTGTCTAGTGAAGCACCGGGAGCTGATCTCAGGCCCTACCGTTTGGTCTCCTAGAGCTCGAGCCTATGGTCCTGCCCCCTGCTTTCATGCCTGTTAGTCGCATAACGCAACTCTCCTGCTTCCTGCCTTTTGCCATCCTTTCTTTCTTTTCTTACTTTTTAATTTTCTTATAATCTTCTTTTAATCTTCTTTAAATCTTTTACATTTGTTTCATTTTTGTTCTATTATTGTTTTAATCATATTTTTACAATTTTATGTAATTTTTAAAAGAAGAGCTCAGCATAGTTCTTTTGTATTTTTGAGTGATTTTTTATGATGGAGGAGCTAAGACAGCTGTTGGAGGAACGGATCAACCGCTTAGAAGATTTAGTCACAAGAGCGCTCCTCCGGTCGGACTGTGGGTCCTGTCCGGTAGGTGAATCAACAAATGCTAATGCTAACATAGCAAAACAGGCTAATCTAAGGCTAGAGAACTCTAAAGATTTCCCTATACTTGATAGAACGAAGTCAAAATGGGTGAACAGATCAGAGCAATTTCAGAGCGAACGGCTGAATGAGACGATAACACAGCTTGAAATACGTGAGAGTGAACAATTCATTGACTCTGTAGCAGCTCCTCTAGGGGTTGAGCTACCAAATGCTAACGGACAGACACAGATTGGTATACAAGGGATTACTTTAAATCTTGACCACTCTGTCATGGACCTGGCTGACACTCTCCCCTGGACATGTGCTAATGCCACTGGATTAACCGCAGAGGCTTTCAAACCAGCCTTCCCCAATGACACATCTTACTGCCACAGCACCGGGGCTAGACCGAAGGCATCAACTCGGGGTCTGTAAATTTAAGCATACCATTGCATTCTGTGTGTGTATCCAAACATTGTAACCTCTGACTATGTGGACCGTAATGTGTGACATCTGAATAAAATATAGTGACAGTGAAATACCCAGGCACAGTCTTATGTATTGTCCAGTATATCAACAAAACATACATGTGGTAGATTAGATAACAACAATACAGAGTTTAATACTATATTGAAATGGCACAAGTCCCTATTTCCATTCAGGAAACATCTATCATCCCACACTTACAGTATTATCTATGAATGAACTCAGACCCTGAGTGCACTTATGTACTTGGCCAACTCCTCTGCCTTTTGGTTTGCTTGGATCGTGAGCAGTGTCACGTACACGGTGTCCAGGTAAATGAGCGTGTTGCGATCCACGTGTTCCATAAGAACCACTGCTAGGTCAGTGGCATTCTTGACATGTTCATGCTTGCATGTTGGTAGGCTCAGTCTCCTTAGGAATCTGTTCAGGTATTCTTTATTCAGATCCCGGAGTACATTCAACACCTTCTCCGTGACAGCATCTGTGTTGGACATGATAGCTTTTCAGGATTTAGCGAAGATCACAGGTTCTTCCTGCCTTGTGGTGTGGTCACGGTAGCCGCTTTGGACTTTTTCCATGAGGTCAATACGGTGGATTTTTTTAGCAGTGAGGTTAACACTGCTCAAGTTTCGGCTCCGTAAATCGAAGTGATAGCTTCTCCTATTTCGATTCTATCAGTCAAAAGTTCCAAGTGACCCGCAGCGAATGGGTTTCGACCATTGACCCGTGGCTGCCCAATTAGAACTTCAACATCTCAACATCAATAATAGATAGATAGTTAGATTGTCCAATATCTCAAGTATGTCCGATAATGGGTGACATCCCATTATCATCAGGTCCTGTGGAGGGTTATTGTCTGACTGTCTCTCCACATGGGTAGTTCTCCAAAGTTGTCATCAATATATTACTGGTATCATTTCCCCTACTCACAGCTGAATCAATCAAGACCCGGGCCTTGTCATGATCGCCTTGCCTAGACTGGATGTTTGCTAACTCCTCTGCTGATATCATACCGTGTGTAAAGAGAACGTGTGCCACAGCGTTCAATCGGTCCATGTTATCAAATGCTTCACGAATGTAGCTGGCTCTTCTTCGGGAAAGGATATCCATGGTTTCAGCAGTCAGAATGTTAAGGTTGTTGGCATATGTAATCCACTAAGACTGTTTTGGTAGGCCTAGCCTTATATTGATATAATATCAGGCTGTCCTTTGATTCTAGTTTGGTGAATATTTAACAGTTGAATATATACAAGGTGAAAATCTCTGTGGCTGGACAAATGAGCCCTGGTGTGCATAGGGGTTATATTGTCTTAGTCATAAGCGGACCAGACAACCCTTTGACTAACACGGGGCCGGATTGGCTGTGGGCGGATTATACACCATAGGCGTGCCAACCATCCCTGGTTGGATACCAGAGACGTGGGCAGGTTTGACTATTGAGTAATACCAACTATATAAAATACCCCGTTGGTATACAAACCCTTCTAGGCTGGACCTTCAGCGCCCCGAACCAACGCACGGTCTCTACTCTTCTACTCTGAGAAACGGTCCGTCGCAGGCCCCTGCGAGATCTGACAGAGCTAGAATCTGTCACTATAAAGGTAAGAATGTTATTTTCCCAGTGTTGTCTCTGTGTAACAGCTTTAACATCTCTCTCCAGTTGTAGTAGAAAGTAGGCTTGTAGCTACCTACTGAGCCTTGGAAGTTGACAAGGTAACCTTGATACTCATCTATGCACACCTCGGGTACCCCGACATCAGGGGAAAGTTTCACATTGAAGTAATACACAGGCCCACTCGGGTGAAACTCTAGGCATAGACTGTCGGGGCTGCATATCTGTGCAACGGCAGTGGACTGGTTGAACAGGAGACAGAGGATACAACGACACGGGCTGATCTCACGCTGAACCCCTCCGGTTTTGGCTCTGATTGACACAAAACAGCTGTAAGATTCGGGTGACATTAACAAGGGTAGTGGCTTGGGATCACTCTGAGCATTCACCAGCATACCCTTGCACGGCCGTCTGTTGCCGCACCAGGGCAAGTCCTGCTCGTTTACCATGTTCATCAGCAGGGCTCTGTCATACACGTAGCGAGCTAGAGCCCTGCCCGGTATAGTGCGCTCTGCGAGGGAGGCCATCAGAGGACGCGGGTGTTTGGCCAGCAGCTGCATCACGGTCAGCACGGGAGTGCAGCTGGCACACATAGGGTTACAGTCACTCTCAGACTTGCACGTGCACACTTGAGGTGCGAAACACTCATGGAATAGGGTTCTGATGTCTGAAGCTGACAAGTGTCTACTCTGCGAAACCATGTCAAACACCCGCGATCTGATCAGGTCCCTGTACTCTGAAATCGTCTCCGCCACATCCACGACGTCGATGCTGTTTTCGGTTTCCTCAGAGGGTCCATGTGACCTGCACCATAGGGTACGGGTCTCTCTGCGTGGACAGCAGGCCAAGCTCATGGAACACTGAACACGAGGAGCCTGGGGATTCGCGTTCAGAGGAGCACCCAGAACACATCCAAACGCAGCACACTTTCTCCTTGAAGCCTTCGAAGCAGGCGCAGATGAACCCACTCAAGGTGGAGCACTTTGAGAAGTGAGGCCTGGTCAAGTAGCAGTCCGAGTTGTTTTTGAAACAGGTTGTACATACCCTGACATTACACTCACAGCGGAGTTTTATCCCGGATCTTTGCCTGCCTTTGCTGCTTTTAACCAATGTGACCAGGCACATGAGACACTTTGCGCTGGAAGGTTTGCCGTGTCTGTTGTTGATTTCCCCAGTGGTCCTATAAGTGAATTGTGACAGGTTTGTTGCCTTTCGGACTGAGCGCACCAGTGTTTCTTTATGCTTCTTATCACAATCTCTCAGCAGGCCCTCCGGAACTTGGCCGGTGAAGAAGGGGTTGTCTTCGATGAAGCCTGGGGTTCTGTGCTGCCCGCTGTACAGGGCGCTGACTCTGGACCCTGTCCCTGTGATAGAAGACATGATATATGTACCTGGAGCAGAGGGGTTCAGTTTGAACAATCTAACGGAAGAGATGGGGAACCCCTGCTCCGTTCACAGGTTCAACTTTAGACACACCGCAGGAATGTTGCTTCGGTACGCTTCAAGGAATAAACAGTGTCGCTGTGAGTCTTCTTGTTTTTCCGAGGACCAGCGGGACGAAATGAGGAATCTAGCGTCACTCCTTTTGTAAGCAATGCTCCCGAGAAAGGCAGCGGTAAAATGCCAAGGGGCAGAGGCAGAGGACGGGTGAATAGCGGTACTGGTTGTACCACGAGAACCCTGTGGGCCTACGAAATGGACAACGTTGTCACCGCGTACAGGTGGCTGATGCAAAATCGAAGCCGCAAGTACCCGAAGTGCAGCGACGCAGTGATCGTGTATCAGCTGAAAAAGTCTGAAAGTCTCCCCCCGGGCTTGTATGTTTACAGGACTCGCCCATCTCACTTTGGATGCACAGCGGAGACCCCTGACGGTCGTGGAACAGTTCAATTTTGTCAGTCTTTCGAAGCATTTCAGAAGCTGTGAAGGGCTACCCAGTGCGATTACCATCAACATGTTCCCAGGGCGTGAGAATTTCAGCGCCCTGTACGTGATCAATCGCAACCTTGCCATGCTCGTGCCCGAGTACGGGAACAAAAGGTTCGGAGAGGCTAGAGCCTTGGGTATCATCGAGTCCTGCTCAACGATGAACGCGATTGCATGCGAACACCGTGAGGTAGCCATTCGGACGGAGCAAATGTGTGTCATCGATTTACAGTGGAAGGGTTTCAAAACTAAAACAGCGTGCATCAAAGCCATCCCCAGGGTAAGAGGACTGCACGCTGTAGTGTGGTCCAACCATAGCGGCAACTTCCAGGAGATCGAGTGTAAAGTCACAACTTGGCTCTTCGGGCTCTCGAGCGAACTACCAAAAGAGGTTCAGATGATAGACTACAAATGTGAAGTGCTCGGAGTCAGGTACATACTGATGGACATGGAGACATTCCCCAGGGTTATACCCAAGCCCCCTAGTAGGAATGCATCTTTTTTCATACACAAGAGATTTCACATTGGCAACAAATGCAATCAGCGAGGTACCAGGAACTAGAAGTAGAATTGGTTCCCTGTGTCCAAATGCATCGGCTTTTGCTTTGTGGTACTCTTTACCCACTATGGGATACTGTCAGTCCACACCGTTTAATTGCGGGGTCAGACATGGTTGCGCGTCAACGATCACTGAGGTGTTTAAAAGGTTGCTGGTACAGTAAGTTCTGGAAAAGGATGGAACTAGTTGCCTTGAAATTGCCATGCAGCATACCCTGTACTATCACGCGGAGGAGATGAAATACAAGATGATGTTATCGCACACGGTCATGGACAATGACAACACACTGACAATGTTCAAACTATGAAGACTCTAGCATTGTCTAAATGCATGTACAATGTGATTTGATACACAGTGCACACAGCAGTTCAAGAGTCTTTTCATTTTATATGCTATTTACAGATCTGTAAGCCACGTAGGACGGCACAGAGTTAGATGACATTGGTCTTATGACACCATTATTTATTATTTGTGTTGACAAAAACACCAATCCCCATTTTACATTTTTGTTATAGTGACTACAATGGATTGCCAGGATGAAGTGGTCAAGTGGAAAACTGTCGCCGCAGCTCTCCACGGGGGAGCCCTGAACCATTATGGAACATTCAAATACACAGAGGATGCCATCAGCTACTTGTACAGCTACCAGGGTCAAGAACGAACTGTGCGCTCTCTACCCGTTTCACACCGACATCATGACTTTTACTACCACCCAGAAAACATACCGGGGCCCGTGGGTCTCAGTTAGTTTTTCTGGAATAGAGTAGCGGATGCTTGCATACTGTGCAAGTACATAAGGGTGACAGTAGAGTCCGGGACAGTTAAGTATAAGACCTTTTGCTCAGCCGCCAATACCACACAGGATGGGCTTCTGGATGGAGACCTGAACCTGCGGCGCTTGGAGTACTTGGCTATTATGCACACTCCTTACTTTGTTCTGTTGTTTTTGGAACTCGTGCAGCACAAACTCTACTATTTTCACAAATCCCCCGATGCCAGACACAGTATCACAAGCTACGTGTTCGACCAGCTCAAAGAAGACGCAAATAACACATTCACACAAATAAATGATCCTTCTCGGTTCCTTCCACTATGGTGGAGATATCAAAACAGACGAGGGTCCAGGGAATTTGAAGTGTCTATCCCTTCGTATCTCGGATTGAGCACCGATAACACCACATGGAGCCCCAGGACTGAAAGTTTTGCTAACAGAAAACCCGAACCCCTGTACACCTTCCTGTTAAGAAACTGCCTATGCCACGAAGTACGTCCGAGCGAACTCTGAGGATCTCGATCTGTCACCCAGAATAACTGAACTGACTGTCGGTCAAGTGTCTACATACTCGTTGTGTGTCTTGATCCCGAAGTTGCACGTTGAAGACATTCTACATTGTGCTGTCAGGGTGTGCAACACGCGACTAGCTATGCTTCATGACGCGGGTCAGGTCAGTGTTGATGCGAAAAGGATGGACAGCTGCAGCCTGCTAGAACCCAGGCTCGATTGCATCGTGTTGGAGGGCGTGAGCCTTCCTAAAGCGGTGATGGTGCACATCGTAACGACTCTAGATGCGCAATGGCAGACCTTGAGGTCTCGGATTGCAAGTATGAGAGGCAAATCTCTGGATGTGCGGTTGGCTTTGAACATAAACAAGGTCTTCCTTGGAGTGATAGGCTCTCTTAGAGACATGTGCCTGCTAAATAAGAGACCTCCCAGGCACTTGTACTCTGAGGCAGTGGGCCGATACCCTAACCTACAGTAGGACTTGGTGCGGCAAGAGCCGTGTAAAAGATTGGGCAGAAATGCGGCCTCCTGTACAAGCTGTAACCCACATCCCGTTTCATCTTAAAAATAGCCCTCCGGATATGATTTTTTGAAAAAAAAGTGACAAAATCTGTAGTTCTGGAAAATTCCACCAGGTGGCAAGTGACTATACTAGCCTAATGCCAGAATACTGGGCAAATGTACGCCAACCTTTTTTTCTGTTTTAAACCCTTCCGCCGGTCCGATCTGGGCCAAAATTTATGAGCTCGGGGGTGAAAGCCCCCGCTCTTAGGGGAGGGTGGTTAATCCACAAAATATTCGATCCCCTTTGAGGTGGCGTAAGAAACGTTTTCCAAACGGTGCAAGATAACAAGGTAGCATTTTCTTCTCTGTTTCCCGTGTACCTACACGCGTCAACGGTGCAAGGACAATCGACAGCGTGAACTTAGCTCTTATGGTCACAGAGATCTGGAACCGGGGACAAATGGTGGTATTCAAAACTAGACATTTTCCAACGAAGCCACCGACACCGCCACACACCGGGGATCTCCCTTAGTCCGTTAAACCTCATCTCGGGCCCGTAGGCGGTTCCTGTCCGGAGATGCAATGCGATGCTGCCACTGGCAATGTAATACACTGCCACCGACAATGTAGTACACTGCCACCGGCAATGTGGTACACTGCAAATGTACACCATCCAATTGCAATGTATATGAATGGGTAGAAAATACTGCCCAATTGTACAGAAGGAGATGTTTTAGAGACATGGGAGTTGGATTTTCCATGCATACATCAAGAGGCACTTTCAATAGGCTTTAGAATTAAGCATATTAAGCCTTTTCTACATTGTACAATCGGGCAGTATTTCTTACCCATTCATTAACATTACAAATGGCACAAGTCTGGTAAATTGACTCATGTACCTTAGCAATGTATATGAATGGGCAGGAAATACTGCCCAATTGTACGGAAGAAGGAGACGTCTTCGAGACATGGGAGTTGGATTTTCCAAGCATACATCAAGAGGCACTTTCAATAGGCTTTAGAATTATGCAGATTAAGCCTTTTCTACATTGTACAATCGGGCAGTACTTCTTACCCATTCATATACATTACAAAAGGCACAAGTCTGGTAAAGTGACTCATGTACCTTAACAATGTATATGAATGGCTGGGAAATACCACCCAATTGTACATAAGAATGTGTCCTCTTAGAGACAGGGGCATTTGATTTCCCAAGCATTCAGCAAGAGGCCCTTTCAGTAGTCATTTAAATTAAGCATTTCAAGCTATTTCTGCATTGTACAAATGGGCAGTATGTCCCACCCATTCATATATATTGCAAATGTACCGTTTTTCCCCAGTGCCCTATTTGGAGGTGTTTTTTGTCACTTGACACCCCCCATGTAACTGAACCTTGTTCACAAGGTATTGTTTAAAATTACGTTTTTCTCGAACATTGACCATATTCTGGGTAATGTTGTGTCCATTACATGTTTATTTGACCCCATTCAAATACATTGAAAGTGTACGGAAATGAACTGTGTCCAAAATGCCCTATATGGAGGTGGCACTAGTCATTTCGCACCTCCCGCCATTTGTCAAGACCTTGTACACAAGGATATGTTAAAAAAAACAATGTTCATTTTTCTGCCTTTTGAGTTGTCCATGGGTAGACTGACAAATTTTTGGTGTGAAAAATTAAAGTACTTCAAAGTGTCTGATTCAAACTTGGGGGTTTTCAGGGGCCTCCCTAGATTGTCTGCTCAACAGGATAAGTTTACTATTACTTCCATGTGCAAAAGGGGAAGGTGTCCATCCCCAATGTATTTGAATGAATGAGGTGTCCATCACCAATATATTTGAATGGGGTGTCCATCCCAAATGTATTTGAATGGGTTGTCCATCTCCAATGTATTTGAATGGGGTGTCCATCCCAAATGTATTTGAATGGGGTGTCCATCCCCAATGCATTTGAATGGGGTTGAAATAATCACGAATTGTACATGGACTTTACTGAAAACGGCTGCTCTGACAGGGAGCGCCCAAGCCCCGCGGGTCCCAGGGCTTTATTCCGTCTCGGGCCTTATCCAAGTGACAAAAAGTGACGCATGAGCAGACAGGTACCCGCACGGATATAGAAACCTGGGTTTCGACAACATGAGCTCCATAGTGGAGACCCAGGGGCTGGTCCCAGACTTACCCCAGAGAGGGGAGGTGTTGGAGGGGACCCTTCATGGGGACCGGCCCCCCATATACACTGTGTGGAGCAGGTCCCCACAAAGATAGGAAAACCTGAGCTCAATGCTGGAGCCCCAGGGGCTGGTCCCAGGCTTGCCCAGGTTTGGGATTCAGGCCCCAGGGGCATGAGCCCATCCTCTGTGTACCATAGCAGGTACACAGTGGATCCTCTGTGTACCTGCTATGGTACACAGAGGATGGTTCACTATTCCTGGGTACAGTGTAGTCCTGGTCCCCTGGGTTACCAGGCCCCCCAATATACCTCCATAACCTCGCGCACCATGGGGTCCTGCGTACCCACTCTTAAGCACCCTCCCCTGGCTAAACCAAAATGCTGAGGGCCTCAGAACCATTGGACACCTGGTAACCTAAACCTACTGTTGGAGACCTGGTTACCCACTCTGGACTTAGTCTGATTTTGACAAATCTGGGGGGTTACCTGGTGCCCGACAGTCGTTTTAGGTTACCAGGTGCCCATGGTTCCAGGGGCCACGGAGATTTGGTTTAGCCAGGGGGGGTGCTTAAGTGCTATCTGGGGTCAGAGCAGCCTGGGTATGGCCCTGGTCCTGATCCCCAAACTGGGCATGGCCAGGCCAACTTGGTCCTGGGTCCCTGCCCAGGAAGTGGACCAGAGCCAGGGCCATTTCTAGGCTGCTGTTACCCAGGAAAGAGTGCACTGTCCTGGGGTCTGAGCATCCAGGGTGGGGCCATATTACGGATACTGTATGCCAGACATGTGTTACCCAGGATTGAGTGTTCTATTTGTTGGTCCTTTTATTGGTCCCCAGGATCAGAGTGTTTCCCAGGTGGGGAACCAGAGCCAGGGCCATGCCCAGGGTTGTTACCCGGGATTGGGTGTCGTATTTGGGGGTCAGAGCTGGGAGCCTCTCCATGGAGGGACCGTTTCAAGCCTTCTTTCCCTTGTACAATCGGGAGGTATTTTCTCCCCATTCATAAACATTACTTGTGGACGGTGTACTCTTGCTGTGTATTACTCTGCCCCCGGCAATGTATTACACTGGGCCTGGACAGTAAACGCGCCGTGTAATACACTGCCTCCGGCAATGTAATAAATTGGATGTGTACATAGACCTATTTGGGGGTCAGAGCTGGGAGTGTCTCCATGAAGGGACCATTTCATGCCTTCTTTCCATTGTACAATTGGGTGGTATTTTCACCCCATTTATAAACATTACTTCTGGACAGTGTTCGGACCGAATCATATGGGCGATCCCTATGGTCGTGCAATCGGGCAGTAAAACATACATTTGCCCAGAAAACGCCATGCCCAGGCTTCTGTTACCCGGGATTGAGTGTCCTATTTGGGGCCAGAGCTGGGAGCCACTCCATGGAGGGACCGTTTCAAGCCTTCTTTCCCTTGTACAATTGGGTGGTATTTTCTCCCCATTCATAAACATTACTTCTGGACAGTGTACTCTTGCTGTGTATTACTCTGTCCCCGGCAATGTATTACACTGGGCCTGGACAGTAAATGCACCATGTAATGCACTGCCGCCGGCAATGTAATACATTTGATGTGTGTTTTTGACATATTGCGGCCCGCAGGTCTCTCATAGACACACCAGGCCACATTTCAGCAGTAAAGAATGTACATTTCCCAGTAAATATTACAATTTGGACTGGGGCGAGTATGGACTGAAGTGTATTATGGGTAATCCCTTTGGGGGTACAATTGGGAAGTATTACATGTACAATTGCCCTGTAAATGTCAACATTTGGACTCTGGGGAGTATGGAGTGAACCGTATGGGTAATCCCTTTGATCGTGCAATCAGGCAGTAAAACATGTACATCTGCCCAGCAAAGGTCAAAATTTTTACTCTGGGGAGTTCGGACCGAAGCATATGGGCGATCCCTTAGGTCATACAATTAGCCGGTATAGTGTGTACATTTGCGCAGCAAAGGTCAAAATTTTGACTCCGGTGGGTCCGGACCGAAGCGTATGGGCGGTCACACTGGGTGTACAATTTGGTGGAAAAACTGTCCACGGGCAATGTAAACCCCAGTCTCTACCTGCCCTGGACTTGCTGCCTGACTGTGGAAAACCTCTGACTGGCATCCAATTTGGGAATGGTGGAGCGCCGAGGGCCTCTAGAGCATTTTTCTTGAATTACAATTTTGCAGGAGGCATGTACAGGAAGCCAGTAAAACTAGCCTCCTGCCAGCCAATTGGGCAGCTTTTTTTGTGCTAGTATGGCGTCAATGTACAATGCATGCCCATTCATTTTTGTCCAAAAAGCTAGTACCAGGCCTTCCCTTGCAACAGCGTTCGTTAACGCTGTTTCGTTAACAGCGAAACCAGAGACGTGCTATCCTTGTTGTCATTTGTCTCATTACTGAGGATGTGTAGGTCTACCAACATTGTCAAGGATGAGGACACTTTCCGCATAGCGTGCGCTACTCTTGCATTGTGTATGTTGTACGCACACGTTGAGAGTGACGATGTTGTCCTTGAAAAACAACAGGAGCTGAAGAATAGTTGGGAAACAGCAAGATTGCCCTCGACCGAAACCACTCAAGGACTCTATGGACCTCACGTGGGGTTGGCTATGGTCGAGGGCCGCGGATCACGAGTCAGAGCCTCAATCATTGACAATGCCTTCCAGTTTTGCATGACTGGTCTGGTGGATGGCAATACGTGGTCTACACTAGGACCAAAGGGACCCGGATTCCGGGACATGAGCAATGTCTACGTGCCAAATGTGTGGTTGGGTGAGACCTCAAGAACACCCGAGACTCTGAAGACTATGCTGCTGGCTCTAGGCTTCCGAGAACCCCTAAATGTGAGCGTTATCGCTCACATTTAGCGTTATCGCTCACATTTACACTCACCCCCGAGATATACCAGGGTTTAATTAGTGCGGTGACAGTGGCAAATGCGACACTGAACATGAACGCTTTGTAATGTACTTTGTCGATGGACAGCTCCTACACGAGTTCATACAGTGCTATGGGATGCGTACGCACGAACAAGCGCTTCAACAACAGTGTTAGCCCTGAAATAGGACAGAAAACACACCAAAGTGATCCAGCTGAGAATGCTCTTAGTCGCATACGAAGGCTAAGCAATATGTCGGGGAAGGACCCCGCCAGCATGTCTGGTACATCATCTACCGAAACGGGAACAGAGCTGTACCACCACAAGTTGAACCCAACCTGGAATGCTAGCCAGAGCGATTGTGATATGGCGACCAAGCCTCAGTTATTAATCGCTACGGAGGGACACTTGACTGCTGGGGACACCAAAACCAATCAAGCTGCCTTTGGGGATCTCGCCAAAGGAGACGCGTTGAAAACATCTGTGTCTCCCCGAGATTCCAAAGCTTCGAGCGTGTGTGCCGACGTGGTGTATAGCACCGGTGACAAGAACATGTGTTACACAAACACCCAAATAAGTGACCATCCTAGTAATGCAGAGCTATCAAATGTACTGCGTGGCGTTTTCATGGAGCAGTACAAAAATGATCCTCAGACACTCAATAGAATTGTATCAGAACATTTCAAATCTGGAACGTTGGCTGATCTCATGGTACCGATTTATACACAGTCCCATGAGCACAAACCAGAGATTAAATTTCATTAGTATGTAAACCAGAGTCACGAACAGCCTGAGCGATATATGATACAGTCGCACCCGGAACTTGGGATCCAGACGACACCTGAGCGTATGATTCGCTCAGGAAAATGGAATCAGCTAGCACATCATGCTAGCGTGGCAGAACCTGCGCAAGTACATGAATAAAGAGAGGCAACCCCTGGAGAAACCGAGTTTCTGAAAGCTAATGCACTTTGGAAATCGAAAGGGTTTACCACCAGGTGACCAGGTGACACTTGGATATACACAATACCAGAGTATGGTGTATATCACCAGTCCCGGTATCACTACCTCGAGGGTGAAAGATACTGCAGTTCAACTTAACCCTTCCAGGTCAGAGGGTATTTCAGCCGGATTTCACTACTTGGACATTTTGGGTCCTAGATTCATTTCTGTAACAGATATCATGGAGTGTGGCATATCCTGGTGTTCACCACACCCTCAGCTACAATAATAACACATAAAAACAGACTTCTGGGTCACCATTTAGAAAACTCATCTGTTGGAAAGGCAAAAAAAAATTTTTGGAAAACATTTCTGCCATTCAGCATGATAAAAATTGATTGAAAGCATTATGAAGTTTTGTTTCAATGGTATTCCCTGATAGTTCTATGCCTTCACTGTCATATTACATTGCATTAGGCTGCAACTAATGAATAAAACAAATAATAGAAGGCACAAAATATTGGCACCCCAAAAAAATTTGGTTCTTCTACCTAGAAATAAAACAGAATAAAATTAATTATAAAGAAAGTATATTAATTCTGCCTTTGTGTAATGACACCAAACGGCCACCAAATAGCAGCACAAGATCGCTAGCCCTGTTTGGACTTTCATAAAATCTGAAAAAAAAATAATAAATCCAGAATCCCAAGAACAGCCTCATACTATGTTGACAGAAGAACATTTTTATAATACAAACGACGTAATTTGGGGCTATAAATAATAAATAAACATAAATAGCGATGTACTCATTTGTTGAGTGAAACACACCGCAAGCTCTCAATACTTTCAAGTTGACCAGTCCCAGCATCCGTATCCCCACCGTGATCCACTTGAAACTTGAATCGCTGCCCCGGCCGTGTCCAAACAGGACCAAATGGCCCGTTCTCTGTCCGATCCTCGGAACGGTGCAGATGGATATATTTGCTATGACTTGTCATCATCCGTGGCATCCTCAGATTCAAAATCTGAGCTACAGCCCTCGCTTTCTTCCTCATCCGAGTACTCACGTTCAACCTCACAGGTGTCTTCGCTTTCCTCTTGGTACTCTTCAGCCTCTCCCTGGCTGGAGTCCTCGCTTTCCTTTCCTTGCTCCCGTTGGTGTCCTCCTGGGTCTCCTCACCAGCTAACTCGTCTCGGAGTCACAATATCTCATCTTCCAGCTCCTCACGCATTACCTTCTCTCGACACAAAGGCTCCAAGCCCACAAGCCCTGGGTGTACTCTGGGGTTCGCGGATACGATCTTTCTGAGTTCTGATAAAATCTAATGGGATTTCACGGTGAACCTGAAACAGCTCTTCTCTGAGGCTACAAAGGATTCCTTCAGACACAGGTATGACAAGAGCAGAGATTGGGCCTCTCTCAGGCTCAGGGTTGAGATGAACGAAAGTTGGACTGGGCTGCTAGCGCGCAACGAGTCGTCGACACATAGCTGCCTGTAAACATTGAACGCGTACATGACAGCGATACACCCCGCGAAACGCAACACCAACGGAGCGATAATGTCCATGGTCCCCGGCAGCAGGCACACCGATTGATTGAACAGGTGACCGCTCAAGCTGAACTCTGTAGGTAGGACTCTATCGTACTCTGAGCTTCTGAGTACGTGCAGCGTGGGCACCTCTCTGGCTAAACGGCCTTTCCGTGTGTGTAGTCCGTGATTTTCTTCTCCATCGAGGGTGCAAGATATCACGACAGGAGGTACGCTCGGGAACCCGCTTTCTACTCTAAACAGAGAGTACCCACACGGGAACCATTCCGTTATATAACCGCTTGGAACCGGAAACTTACTGGACCTCAGCTGAACCATACCTCAGACTCGCTGTGTCATGGCAGCCATCCTCTTGGGTACCATCACCAGAGCGTCTCTTAAGATGTGTCTCAAGATCGCCATGTTCTCGTTCTTTGCAAGAATAGAGAACTCCGATGGGAGTCTGGTCATGTCTCTGAGAGCCGCCAAGCCCTCTCATGTTCATGGGTGCTGAATGCGCTTGAGTGGTCAGCCACGAGATGTTCGGATTTAATCTCCCGAGGGGTGCAGATGTCTCGCAGCATCAAGCATGGCTCAAGAGGATCCAGGTCTCTCAGATCTAAGCCTTTCCTTCCATCGGGCAGAACACATTTCAGTTTGAACTCCGTGCCCAACTTGCAGTCCCCTATAGCCAGAGCGCACAGCATGCGGACTATCTCCTCGCGGCAGCCTTCGTCGAAGATCAGACAGATAGCTATCTTCCACGAGGCAACCAAGCTGCACAGAGATAGACCGTCTGTAGTGTAGATGTAGTCAGATTCCACCTTCAGGCCTCGAATGTCACGCTCCTCCACCGTGTAACACGCTTGCCAGTTTGAACACAAACTTGCCACAGTATGGTGCGAATCTGACCGTTGACAAATCACAAGCGAAGGCTGCGATTGCACCCCGCCGCTTTGTATCCTAAAGGCCACGTTTGAGTACACGGACAGGGTCTCCTCGAAGACTGCAAATGCGCTGTCTACAACAGTGAGTTTCCTGGGGCTATGTGGATCTGTAAAATTCTCAATTTGCACCACATGGCCTCTGTTGTTTACCGTTGTGGACGTTCCTTCACCGGTTCGCACCCTGTACATTTTATCTGATATCCTGAGGGGTGACAAAGAAAGACACCTCTTTAGTTCCCCCTGGTACAGGACCTGACACCTCGCCACGAACCTTGATACCCATTTCAGATCTAACTCTGCAAATACATTGCTGCGGCTGCCGAATAGGTATGAGCGTTCATTGGCCGTGAGATGGAGCTTTCCCCATCTGAGGCAAATGTAGACGCAGAAGATGTACTTATCACACATGCGAACGAGAGATACCGCGCTACACCGCGTGGACCTCATAGCGCAGAGAGATTTGTGTCCCCTACGAACGGGCACCCTTGTATCAAGGCCATGGTCAGCCTGAAAGGTCCCGTTTCGCTGTGGAAGAGAGACGAGACGTTTGATCATTCTCACCCCTTGACGGTCTCCTTGACCGATGTGGTTAGAGATATCTTCTCAAAATACGAAAATCTAGAACTACAGACGGACCCTTACCCGCTACACCAAGACTGTTTCTGAGCTCATGATAGGCTTCAAGATGGTCCTAGAGCGGTACCCAGAGCTTAGGGTCGACTTGAGCCACGATCATCTCCACTACATGGTGCAGGCTGCACTAGGGCGCAACAACCTTGTTCAGGAGATGGTTCGCCTGGCTGCAAAGAGACAAGTGTGAGAGGGTTTCAAAACGAAGCCAGAAGAGCAAGAGGCTAAGTGTGACAACGCCATCGTTTCGGTACGCGAAGCCCTAAACACCTGCTACACCGACAGCGAGGCACTCAGGATGATCCTCGAACACTACACCAATCTGTGCATTCGATACATAGAGGTGTGGAGAGAGATGTGTTCCAAGGTATCAAGGGATATCACGGTGATGGAGTTCATGAACCTGACTCAGGACAGGCTGGGTGTGAGCCACGGGGAGCCTTGGTCCGAAGTGAAAGCTTACGTGGCTCGCATGCTAGACAAGGTTGCCTCCATCACCCCTAGGTCCATAGGGGAAGCTTGCCCGTGCGCTGATGAGCATAGATTTCAACCTCCATATGCGCGTACAGATTTTGACAAACGCAAAGGCGTCGTTGACGCAGCGATAGAGGACATCTGCAGTCGCCTAGACAGGAGTTCACGGAAATGGAGTTGGGACTCGTGCATGAACGTGTACTTTGACATACGCAGCGACCTCACGGTTCTTGAGGCCCTGGGAACAGGGCGCTCTCGAACTGCAAGTTTCTCAGACCCAATCAAAGCTCAGAGAATCGGTGACTCTGGGATACACGGAGATAAACGTGCTTCCGTGACCAGCCTCACTGGATCGGTTGCGATCGGTGTGCGATGGAGTGTGTAGGTACTAATCTAGCACTTGTATCGTGGATAGTGTGTCTGTACCATGGATTCAGATTGTGATTACCTGCTGTACAGCAACAGCAACGAGGACTCAGAAGCGGATGATCGGTCATGTCTACACTGTTCCGAATATGCGATTCAGGAAAAGCCAATACAATGCACCACGATAACACAATACACCCCACGTCTCTTTCGATCATGCTCGGCGAATGGTACCTTACGTTGAGGTGTTCAAAGTTACCCAGCAGTCACCTTGGATTGAGAGATCCGACACCCCGTTACATTATGTAAATATTGCAAAATGATATCGCTCCAGGGCGCTATACATATGCAGGACGTGTCCCCTAACGGAACGTGGTATTGAGGTTGAGACTCGCGGGTCTGATATGCATACATCTGCCAGACCTAAACAGAATAGTCCTTGAACAAAAAAATTACGATGGCTTACTGTGTCTGGCAAACAAGTGGCTCTCGAACAAAGACATCATGAACGAAAGCATTGAGTTATTCGGATCCTTTGTATGCGATGCCATGCTTGCCCCGGTGCTCCATGAAATCCTTCGCTCAGACTGGATTAAAGAGCGCAAGGAACTGGGGGAGACGAACAACGAGCTGAAACTGGGATGGGCTCAAGAGTTTTACGACTGGAAGTGTGTCACAAAGAACAGGACTGGTTCCGCGGTATTGGCGCACTGTCCAAAGTGCCTGATTGAACCCGGCAATGAGCACAGTTACGGAATCGTAACGCTTATCCTGGAGCAGATGAGACGGTGCAGCAACACTCCTTGGTCTGCAGTGCAGGCAGTGCGATGCTCTGAGGCACGCATTAGCAGGATCGATTGCCCGAATGTAAGAGTCGACTCCTTGCGTCTTGTGTGTTTCTCATCGAGTGCACCGGAGTTGAGGCGTCCCGACAGCACGATTGGCTAGTGCATAACGAAGCCGTGATTGAACTGTGCTGGCTCTTATACCAAATCCACAAGCCTCAGGGGTGTGATTGCAAAGAATTGCTAGATGCCTGGACCGAGTCCAATGTAATACACTCGATACGGTTTCATGAGTACAAGTCGAAGGGGCTTCCTTCCGATATAGAAGCTCTCATTGTCATATTCGCTAACGATCACCTAGCCAGCATGTCTGAAACCAAGAGCACCACAATGTATCACAGGCACGAGAACAGCAACCTGACACCCGACCCTGAGCAGGTAGATGTCATTATGCGGAACTGCAGGTTCTCCCCTAAGCGGGGGCCTTCCGTGTACCCGATCACGAACGAGGACGACTTCAGCATCTGTACAGCTGTCGACGTCCTGACCAAGTCCCCCGAAGCTATGGAAGCCAGGCCCCAAGATGTAGACGTGATAGCACAGGCTCTTGTCTCGTGCTTCCCTAGAGTAGCGGCCTTCGCTTTGGGCACTCTCACGCTGAAGACACCTAACACACATAGATTCTCAGCTAGACCATGGCCTGTGTTTGTCAACTCCACCAGACCCTGTTACCAGCTGTTCAAAACCCTCGCTCTCCCCGTGTCGCCTAGCCCCGTGTACACACTTGAGCTGCTTGCGAGAGGGTGGAGACGCATAACATCCGAAGTCCTCGATCGTTTCATACCCATGGGCACCGGGGGCGTTGTGAAAGTCAGCTAAGAGCATTACATGAAACATTTTATGGGTCCTGTGAACACTCTAGTCGATATCAGTCTGATAAGCGAATCCGAAAGGAACCTTACGATCGAAGTCTTGAGCAAAGGGGTTCTACCTTGCTTCGCAGGAGAGGGTGACAGCGCGCCTGACCAACTTGTGAGTTCCACCATAGCTTTAACGTTCATGGCCTGCGGGCTACGTGTGTTTGGGTTTGACGAGGATGACAAGAACGGAGTGGATCACACAGTTACCTCAGCCAGCTTGTTGTACTTCGCTGGGTGGTACGTGTTCGTGTACATGAGCGAATTGCACATACAACCCACGTTGAAGAACCGGTTGTCCCAAACAGGTTTGGACGCTTACAAACACCTGTGCGAAGCTCTGAGTCTTCAGCGGGTCACCGATGGCGCGGACAATTACAAAGCCCTTGATTATAATGGCAGAGAGATAGTACAAGCTCTACGGATAGTGTTCCGTGGCCTGCTCGATATACGTACCATCCTGTGCGAAGCAGAGCTATATATCCCAGAGCTGCTGGTGCAGCTGCCTTACATGAAGACGTTGAACTTGATTCCGGGTAGCGTAAAGAGAGCAATAGAGGTCCGAGACCTCTCGTTTGCCAAAGAACACCGGGATGATACTTCATACCTCGAACACAACGAACCGCCCTTCGCGTACCTTGGTAATCTGGCGCACGGGCTTCATAGTAGTGTCGAGGGTACGATGACGATGTGTCACACTAGACCAATCGCCCAGGCTCTGCATGGACCTGACAGTGAGTTCGACCCGTGGTGCGACTCGCTCATATGCCAAGGTTTCGAGGATGACCATGACGGATTAGGACCCAAAGATGTCTTAAACTTCGCTATTCAAGATGAACCTCTAGAGACTTTTTATGATTTAGACCTCTACTGAGATCCAAGGGCCCGAGGTCTCGCACTCTACCGAGCCGCACCATGCAACCCAAGGAGATTGACAGCCACAAGACGAGCAAGCCCAGCTCGATAATCGTCGTATATGCAAAGGACTCGTAGTAGTGCTTGTGGATAAGATGGGGTTTGACAAAGGACACAAATTCTTAACTATGGTATGGTCGAGCGGTGAATTAAACACAGAGCAGCATCGTGTGTCAACACCAGTCCTGAAAACTCCTTGCATGGCAAACATCGCTGCCACGGTGTACATGTGTAAACGTGAAAGGGTTTTCGAGTTCTTATCCTACACTCATAGAGGCACTGTGGGTTCTCTTCATGCATTGGAAGACTGACCCTGTAGCAACAGTAGGAGCAGCCTCGAGTGCCACCGCTGCACCGGTGGAACCATCCACACCGGAAGCTCTAGCCGTGATGTTACACCTAGCAGTCAAGAGTTTGAACCTTGATACTGGCACATCGCTTCGAGTCTGCAACGACATACAGGCCCTGTACAATGGAGCGTGCAATCAAAAATCAGAATTTATACCCATCGCAGCGATCGTTTGGAGTCAACGTGGAGCTCAATGTCCAGGGTGCAAATATTATATCTACAACCAGCACCACGGTGGGCTCTGGGCTCCCGGTTCCGTCTGCTACAATAGCAGTGTCTGGCATGTAAATTGGCGAAGCTCCCAACATACCCGGACGGGTACCAAATGAGGAGCGTACATTAGATTGTTATCACACAGGAACATTAGGTGCCTACATCCAGTTAAACGATCTCAAGGTGCTCAGAGTGGGTAGCCATAAGGTAGCTGTGCTATTGGGTGGATTAGGAGCATATGCGGAGTGTGACAGTATTCATCATACACAGTTTGCCTTTAAAATAGCAGAATACGTTATATCGAATATTGACAATGAGGGGATTAAGGCGTACCTAATATTCAATACAAGTACGACCATCAAGGACTTGACATATCTTCTCACACGGACCAATATAGGTGGTCAACCAATAGGTGGTTGAGCATAGATGAAGTGTCCTTCATGCTCATGGCACATAAGAAGCTGCCAGCAGGCATCACAGAAAAGTCATACCCCATTTACAACCCAGAGTGTACTCATTTCCTTATCAAAGCCAAACATTATGAACCTGTTATACCTATGTAATGTATGTGAAATGTGTAGCACTGTCCCGAGTTCTGTTTTTTTTGTGCAACATATGTACAATAAAACCCACTGAGGCACATACATAGTTGAAGTGTTTTTTTAATCATATCTGCAAAGTACATATACACAGAGGCAAGTAGAAAGAAAGGCAAGCGACTGATATTCACAAGGACAAGCATACTAGATATCGTAATACAAGCATTGTGCAGATCTCCCCGGGAAACCACTGTCTCCCTGATGGAACTTTGCTTCATTGGGAGCCCCAGGACCTAGACTCGCACCAGTGTCGTTGTAATACAAACTGTGGAGAGATGCCGACTGGGTACAACTGGGTCTCCAATCGAACTGTGGTCCACTGGCACGCCTAGGACCTAGACTCGCGCCAACGTGGTCGTAATACAAACTGTGTAGAGATGACGACTGGCTACAACCGGGTCCCTCATTGAAATGGTCTCGAGTGCTGCCACTAGGTACTACACTCGCAACAGCATCACCTGGTATCGCCCCCGTGTGCCTGGGACCGAAGTGTCTGGATTCCGGTATTCCAGCTCGCCGCGCGTCAACCTGGTGACCCTCATGGGCTCGAGAGCTGACACTAGGTACTGCACTCGCAACAGCATCAGCTGCAGCTGGTATCACCCCCGTGTGCCTGGGACCGAAGTGTCTGGATTTAGGAATTCTAGCTCGCCGTGCGTCAACCTGGTGACCCTCGGTAAGATGAGTGTTACCCTTGAACACCTGTAAGAGCTCAGCCTGTTCAGGACATGTATCCAGCATGGGCTCCACTATAATAGCTTTATTCCACAGGAACCGCTGGTTGTGTATTCGGATATAGAAAGGCCCGTAGGGGCGAAGAGTTACGCCTACTGTGTGCAGCTCGACATCTTCGTATTTGTCAGAGCCTAGTATAGTATCCCAAGTGCTGTCAACCAAAGTGTGTTGCTCTGTGAATGAGCACGTGTTGTACACAGTGTGGAGTAACTGTTCGTCGTTAAGGGTGGATGGAACATTAGGTCGATCTCCTTTCGGGTGTCGTCTCCCTTTGTTCCTTGTGTCCACATAGAAAAAAGTTGTGTAGCTGTCCAACAACACAGTCCGCACCAAAGCCGGCAGGTGCTTAAGTAATCCTAACTGGTCCAGCGTAATGTGGATGGTAGCTAAGCCTGCCTTTCCTCCCCAAGAGAGATTATTGTTGGGACACTCGTATATAGTGTCAGCCAGGCACCCGATCAAGTCCACTCTGAATCCAGACCGCCATCTCCATATCCTCACCGGTTGTATACACGTCATAGTGAAGCCCAGAACCCTGAGGGATAGGATCTGTACTCGTAATAGGCATTGCAGAACGTGGTAGGCAACCGTGAGTTTCTCAGTCTCCGAAATGATTTGCATTCCATACACGCAGCCTAGATTCCATTCTCCCACAGCCTCACCGACAAACACCCCTACCACTGACATTTGTGAAAACGGGGTTTTCATCAGTTGCAGGGTGAACGTCCAGGGTACAAAGGGGTGCACCTGGAGAGAGGTGTGCATCTCCAGCAAAAACCTTGTGCATCAACAAACTGGCCACATTTTGAATGGTGCAGACCGCGCCCAGGTACAAAGTGTCTGTGCTTTTAACCATGAGGAGTTTAGGTGCGGTTGCCTTGGTCAAATGTGGGAACTCACTGGTTATCAGCTCAACGTGTTTAAACCCTTTCCGGGGAGGCTTTGGTAAATTTACCGTATAGTACGTTTGTGGTTCTCTCTTGCAGCTCAATATAATACAAGGAATCCTTTTCTTGTAGACCGTGCTCGTACGGTAGCGCAATTCACAGTAGTGCTGTAAAACGGACTCTACTCCACATTCCCAGGATACACTATGAATCCCCGGGTCACTGCGTACCACTCCTAGAACGAGAGCGAGGTTGTTCGGGGTCACCCACTTGGTTCTAGCCAGTGGCTCGGTACAAGGATTATTTAGGGGCCCCGGTGTTTGTGAGTTTAATGATCTATTATGAACGAACTTTGACATTCTCTGTTTACAAGAATTAAGAGTACCAAATGATGTAGAGAATACCGTGGCAATGTGGCACTGTCACAGCCCGGCTCTAAGGCCGGGAGCCACACGTCAACTAAGGAATAACAATGTTTTATTTAAAGATTCAAGCAAGCAAACAAACAGCTACAATGTCTCTGCCAGAGAACTTCAGGCCTGCAAAGCCAGCCTTTGAAGCCACTCCCCAGGTGCACCCAATCTTGCTACAATTAGGCAGCTTCGCAATCACCTGCAAAACAAGCAGAACCCTAACAGGAAAACAGGGCAGGAAAGACATTACAGGCACCAAGGGCTCGCAGCTATCTCTATTGCGAAAGATTCTGCTAATGGAGTAGCAATTCTCCTTAACACATAAAATGTCACCATGCTGAGAAGAATAGATATTACACCAGGCAGGCTGTTGATGTTAGATTGTTTTTCAAACAGTAATAAAATAAGAATAATAAATTAATAAACAATAACAGATAAAGCTAGGAAAGTGCAACTATTTTAAAAAATGAAACTACTGTTATGTGTTGAATTTGATGTAATAGTGTGTGGAGATTTTAATACTGTGACTGAAGAAAAAGATAGAACTGCTAATTCAGATTTTAGACTGACTCCAGAAAGAAATGTTTTAAAGGAAGTCTGTAGTAAAGCTAACCTTATTGATGTTTTTAGTAATTTAAGTCCTAGCGGAATAGATTTCGCAAAATCTAAAACATCAACAAAAAAAACTAAAAACCAGAATAGATAGAATATGCACTGCTCAAAAAAAAATAAGGGGTACATGTAACCATCACAGTATAACACTAAGTCAATTAAACTTCAGGGATATCAATCTGTCCAGTTAGGAAGCATAAGCGATTGTATATTAATGTCACCTGTTTTGGTGCAATTGAAAGTGACAGCAGGTGCACTGGAGAATGGGGAACATGAACAATATGGTTAGGATCATTGAATATTATAAATATGAGTGTGATATGCCTGTGAATGGTACATACAAAAGAATATTCTAATGCGCATAGAATGTACATGAAAAGACATCAGAATGGAATGTTCATGTGTGATCAATATGATCATACATCAGTGTTGCTGGTTGAGGAGCCTTATGGCCTAAGGGAAAATAACGGTTTGTAAGCCTGGACATGTGGCCCCGTTGCTCTGGTAGCACTTACCAGACGGGCAGCACTGTGAACCGACTATGGCCTGGGTGGCTGTAGTCTTTGATGATGTTCTGTACTTTCCTAAGACATCATGTATGGTTGATGCCTTGCACGGAGGGGAGATGGCAGCCGATGACACACTCCGCAGACTTCACCACTCTCTGGAGGGACTTGCGAATCATAGCAGAGCAGCTGCCGGATCAGGCAGTAATGCAGCCTGACAGGATGCTCTCAATGGTGCACCAGTAGAAGTTTTCCGACATGCCAAACTTGAGCCTCCTCAGGATGTATAGTAGTTTTTAAGCTGTTTTCACTGCCAAGATCACTTGCTTGGACCAAGTGAGTTCATCTTTGATGAATATACCAAGGACCTTGAAGTCGGAGACTCTCTCCACTTCAGCTCCATCAATGTGTATGGGGGCATGACCCGCCCCCCTGCCACTTCCTGAAGTCCACGATCATCTCGACTTGCAGACATTGGGAGAGGTTGTAGTCCTGGCACCATGTAGCCAGGTTCTTTACCTCCTTTCTGTAAGCGGTCTCATCATTGTTGGAGATGAGACCCAGGATGGTTGTGTCGTCCGCAAACTTAAGGAGGACATTGGAGCTGTGTGACCACGCCATAAAGCGTGAACAGGGAATACAGGAGGGGACTGAATACGCAGCCCTGGGGGGCACTGGCATTCAGGGTCAGTGCAGAGAAGATGAGGTTGCCCATTCTCACCACCTGGGGTCTGCCCATAAAGAAGTCCAGGATCCAATCGCAAAGGGAGGTGTTGAGTCACAGGGTCCTGAGCTTAGGAACAAGCTTAGCGGGCACAATAGTGTTGAGTACTGAGCTGTAGTCCACAAAAAGCATCCTCACATATGTGTTGCTTTTTTCCAGAGGGGAGAGGGTGGTGTGTGTCATCAGGGCGATGGCTTTGTCCGTAGATCGATTGGGGCGGTATGCAAATTGAAAGGGGTCTAAGGTGTCAGGAAGGGTAGAGCAGATGTGGGTCCTGACCAGCCGCTTGAAGCACTTCATGATGATGGAGGTCAGTGCTACAGAGCAGTAGTCATTCAGCAGGACCGGTATCTGCTCCATTGTGTGAGGAGGAACAGGAGGAGCACTGCCAGAGCCCTACAAAATGACTTCCAGCGGGCTAATGGTATGCATATTTCTGACCAAACTGTCAGATACAGACTCCTTGAGGGTGGCATGAAAACCCGACATCCTCTAGCACTAGAACCGCCAAATGCCTATGCCAATTGGCAGTTGAGTTTGTAATTAAAATAAAACTGTCATTTTGAAAGCTACACCCTCCTCCTTCCATGACTTTTCCTAAATAGGTGTATATTACATTTTTCTGTTGTCAGAATTCTAAACTGACGAACAGAAAACTATTTAGAGACTATTTACCTGTTTTTTTACCCTGTTTTCCAACTTAATCCGCCAACAGCCCACGCCACTTAGCGTTGGTACCAAAATGGTACCCAGGCGCTAATCACCCCTCACTGAATGCATGACGTCAATGGATAAATGTGCAATACTCCCAGATGAATGAAAACGTAAATAGGCTATTATTGAAACATAATACAAATGATATAGGCTACTTATCACATAGTTTACCGTTTTTCAAAAGGAGATTCAGCTTATTGTGTAGGCTAATTCATCAAATGTAAATCTAAAATGTAAATCTACATTATTTTAGGAGGGAAAGAGAAACTAAATCGCACACATCCGTTGGTCTCTCTTAGAATTTTCTCTGAAGATTAATATTAGGCTAAATAATTATTCACAAAACAAAATTCCAATGGTATCTCGTCTTTTACTAATAACTCCTCTCGGTTTTTCAGATACCTTTTTCATGTCACCTATAGAAAGATCTTATATGCAAGTAATCTAGGAGACTAGAGCTATGCATTGGTGTTGAAATCAACTCGATAGCCCTACTAAAACCCGCGGGAGAGACTTGCAAGTACGTGCCGTTCACAGCCTATTCATTTTGGACCTTGTCTTTTTCTAATAACTCCTCTCGGTTTTTCAATAACTTCTTCATGTCACCTATAGAACAATCTTGTATGCCAGTAATCTAGGAGATTAGAGCTATGCACGGGCGTTGAAATCAACTCGATAGCCCCACTACAACCCCCGGGAGAGTCGTGCAAAGACGCTCTGTTCACAGCCTATTCATTTCGGACCTTGTCTTTTTCTTTCTTCAGTAATTTTTTTTAGTATGATGAGACCTTCAATACAAACACATTCTTGTATTTTTCAAATTCATTAACCATATAAAACAAACAAAATCTGTAATTCATTATTTTTTCGACTATTCTATATAGTTTGGTAACGACCCAGTAGATGAACTGATGCTCTGGCTGGGTGGTGATGCTACGGAGGAGAATGTCCATGCTAATAGGGACGATTCGTATGCTAATGACGCCAAATGGCGTTCGGCTCTGGCGGTTACTGGTGGTCAAAAAGGCCTGGCAGTTCTAGTGCTAGTGGGACCTGTGTTCACAGCCCAGCATCATGCAGCTCGATTGGCATTTGCCAGAGAACGCCAGAATTGGCAGGTCTGCCAGAGTCTGGAGACAGAATGGTGAACAATATGCTGCCTGCAACATCATCCAGCATGACCGGTTTGGCAGTGGGTCAGTGATGGTCTAGGGAGGCATATCCTTGGACGGACACACAGACCTCCATGTGCTGCTGTTAGGTACCGGGATGAAATCCTCAGACCCATCGTCAGACCTTACGCTGGTTGCAGTGGGCCCTGGGTTCCTCCTGGTACAGGACAATGCCCGGCCTCATGATTGTGTAGGACAATGCCTGGCCATGAGCATGTAGGGAGTTCCTGGATGATGAAGGCATTGATGCCCTTGACTAGGGCTGCACGATTAATCTAATCGCAACTGCAATCGCGATGTCACCCTATGCGATTACACAACCACAAAAAGGTGCGATTTAATTAAATAAAAAAGGTCTGCTGTGAGTGCGACACTGTTTTCTCTGTGTGCACTGCAGTCTGCTCATTATCCACGCCCACAGAATATATGATCAGTCTCTGTTCATTAGGCAGTATCGCATGCGTAGTGTATGGTCACATGTGTATCAGGTGCGTAGACCGGGGGATGCCGACACTGCAGGGCACACAGTTACAGACAGAAGGCTGTGTGAAACATGGAAGATAACAAGCTGGCTGGGGGCACTGGATTGTTGCCCAAAAACCACGCAACCGCTGTCATATGGCAATATTTCGGTTTCAGGCTCAGCGACATTATGCAAAAAGAGGTACTCTGTGAAACATGCCAAGTAAAAGTCGCCACATCACGCGGTAACACGACAAATTTGTATCAGCACCTGAGGAAGCACAGAGAAAAGTATGATGAATGCATTAAAGTAAAATCCCTGACTAGTAGAGTCAACTGAAAATCAGCGTATAAGCCTAACAAAACATAACACAATTACAAATATGTTTACAAGTGTTACGCCATACAACAAGTGCTCACAGAGATATAAAGATATCACCGACTCCATAACACATTACTTGGCAAGAGACATGGTGCCCATATACACAGTTAGCAAGGAGGGATTTCAAAAAATGATCCGCATCCTTGACAGGAGGTACCAGCTACCATCGCGGAACTATTTCTCGCAAGTGGCAATCCCTGAGCTTTACAACAAATGTCGTGGGGAGGTTCTGGTGGAAATGGCTAATGTTAAGTTTTATTCCATCACAACAGACCTGGGGTCAAGCAGGACGACTGAACCATACATCAGCCTAACTGTGCACTTTGTCGACGATGACTTTGAACTGAAAAGCCGCTGCTTGCAAACCTCGTATTTCCCTGGGGATCACACCGGAGAGAATATAGCATTGGGCCTAAAAGAGGCTTTGGCTGCATGGGAGCTGTGTGAGGATCGTCAAGTCGCTATCACAACAGACAGTGGCAGTAACATCATTAAAGCGGTAGAGATGAATCATTGGCTTCACCTTGCAATTGGTAAGTTAAATAGATTTTTATCTGTTTTATTACATTATTTTTTACACCTGTAAAAATGCTGGATTAAAAACAACCTACAGGCTAGGTCATAGGATTGAACCCAAATACTATATTGCCTTGTAAGCTACTGTTCTTTTTTATTAACTTTTTTCTTACTAAAACCAACATCTTATTCTCTTATTACTACATTATATTATTATGATTTCTTAAAAAAACTATTCTATTCAATAATGACAGTTTACTTAAATCTTTAAACAAACTTGAATGTTCTATCTTATTCTCAGTTAGCTTTAGATACTAGCATGTTTGTTCCAACCTGAAAAACAATTATAAATGTTAAAAGAAAAAAATGTACACAACAAAACACTTAACAAACAGAAAAAACGCCTTATCCAAAGTAATGTACCACACCTTAAGAAAATAAAAGGCATATATTTCATTTTTGTCAGCCTATTCACAGAGAATGCACTAAAAGCTGATGCTCAGCACATTAACAGGGCTACTGGGATGTGCAGGAAGATTGTGGACCACTTAAGTCACAGCTGGAAGAAAAGAGGCATTGAGGGAGTCACAGAGAGAGCTCAAACTTCCAGAGCATGCTATGGTGACAGACTGCTCAACATGATGGGGTTCCACACAGAAAATGATAGCAAGGGTCCTGGAACAGCAAAGGGCTTTGGCCAAGGTCCTCTCTACAGACGGCAAAGTGTGACACCTACTGCCCTCACGGCAGGAATTGGAGGTCCTAGAAAGTGTGAACAAGACACTTGGCCCACTCCAGGACTGTACAGATTCCCTGTCAGGTGAGCTTCATGTGAGCATATCTTACCTGAAGCCTGTTCTGCATCTTCTAAACACTTCAGTACTGGCTGAAGAGACAGAGGACACTGACCTAACAAAATCTTTGAAAGCAAACATTCTGAACTACATCAACACAAAATATGAAGAATTGCAGGACCTGCTGAACATGACAACATTCCTAGACCCAAGGTTCCGAACACAGTACATCTGTGCTGAAGAGATCCAAACCATAAAGGAACGAGTGATCTTTGAGTTGACAGTAGGTAAAACCACACACACAATGTTTGCCTAGTTATTAATTCCATTTAACTGTCTTTTTTAGATAATTCAGCAGCAGCAGCCTGTAGCACAAAGCACAGCAGCGATGGAGAAGGACAGTTTGGACCCACTTGCAGCTAAAGCTAAGAAGAAGACCTTGGCTAGTTTCTTTAAGAACTCCACACACACAGTGCCAACAGCAGCAGCGTCAACCACACTTGATCCCCTTGTACAGTTGAGAGAAGCAGTGGCTGTTGAACTTAACACTTACATTCACATGCCCTGTGTAGATCATGGAGAAGATCCACTGAAATGGTGGAACTGTCATAAAATTAACTTCTTCTGGCTGTCCAAACTAGCAGAGAAATACTTGTACATACAAGCAACAAGCTCCGCATCAGAGCGAGCTTTTAGCACTAGCGGTAATGTTGTAACAGCCTATCGCTCCTGCCTGAAACCAGACAAGGTGGACATGCTGGTATTTTTGGCAAAGAATCTCTGAAGGGATAGCTGAAATCTTTTAGAAAGAGGATATCAATCAATCAAATTCAATCAACCCGCAAAAATCAATCTTTTACTTTAAGAGTTTGTAAAAACTATGCCCCATTTTGTAACCTACAAAAAATTGTTACACTCTCAAATGGCCTTGTTTGGACATTTAAAGTTTATTTTTTTAATGAGAATTTGCATTATGTATTTTTTCATTTATTCAGTTGTACTGTTGAGCAAAGCAAGTTTGTGAAAGTCTATTTTGAATTTTTTTTTTATTTTGTAAAATATTAAGTTATTTAGAAACAGAATTGTGCAATTTGTTTTTTGCACAACTTTGTATGCTCAAGTTTACAAATATACATTTAAAAGTTTCAGTATTTTATGCATTTTTCTTCATAACGAAGCAAGTAGACTAATTATACATTTTGTCACTATTATATCGCAAATCGCAATATTTTCCACAAGAATCGCAATTTAACCTTTTCTCCAAATCGTACAGCCCTACCCTTGACTGGCCTTCATGTTCCCCAGACCTGAATCCAACTGAGAACCTCTGGGATGTTATGTTTCAGTGCATCCGACACCGCCAAGTAGCGCCACAGACTGTCCAGGAGCTCACTGATGCCCTGATCCAGGTCTGTGAGGAGATCCCCAGGACACCATCTGCCATCTCACCAGGAGCATGCCCATTCGTTGTTGGGAGTGCATACTGGCACATGGGGGCCATACACACTATTGAGTCACATTCTGAGTTACCGTGATGAAATCGACGCAAGTTGGAACAACCTGTGATTTCAACTGTTTACTTTGGTTTTTGGTGTGAGTTTGAATCCAGCCCTCAATCGGTTGGTGATTTTGGTTTCCATTGAGCGTTATGACATCATTTTGTTCTCATTGAATTACACAATGTACAGTAAAGATTTTGATCTTTAATATATTCAGTTCATCGAGACCCAATGTGTGATTTAAGTGTTCCCTTAACTTTTTTTGAGCAGTGTAAAGTGGGGCAAAAAAGTATTTAGTCAGCCACCAATTGTGCAATTTCTCCCACTTAAAAAGCCTGTAATTTTCATCATAGGTACACTTCAACTATGAGAGACAAAATGAGAAAAAAAAATCCAGAGAATCACATTGTAGGATTTTTAATGAATTTATTGGTAAATTCCTCGGTAAAATAAGTATTTGGTCACCTACAAACAAGCAAGATTTCTGGCTCTCACAGACCTTTAACAACTTCTTTAAGAGGCTCCTCTGTCCTCCACTTGTCACCTGTATTAATGGCACCTGTTTGAACTTGTTATCGGTATAAAAGACACCTGTCCACAACCTCAAACAGTCACACTCCAAACTCCACTATGGCCAAGACCAAAGAGCTTTCAAAGGACACCAGAAACAAAATTGTAGACCTGCACCAGGCTAGGAAGACTGAATCTGCAATAGGTAAGCAGCTTGGTGTGAAGAAATCACCTGTGGGAGCAATTATAAGAAAATGAAAGACATACAAGTCCACTGATAATCTCCCTCGATCCGGGGCTCCACGCAAGATCTCACCCCGTGGGGTCAAAATGATCACAAGAACGGTGAGCAAAAATCCCAGAACCACACGGGGGGACCTAGTGAATGACCTGCAGAGAGCTGGAACCAAAGTAACAAAGGCTACCATCAGTAACACACTACGCCGCCAGGGACTCCAATCCTGCAGTGCCAGACGTGTCCCCCTGCTTAAGCCAGTACATGTCCAGGCCCGTCTGAGGTTTGCTAGAGAGCATTTGGATGATCCAGAAGAGGATTGGGAGAATACCATATGGTCAGAAGAAACCAAAATAGAACTTTTTGGTAAAAACTCAACTCGTCATGTTTGGAGGAGAAAGAATGCTGAGTTGCATCCAAAGAACACCATACCTACTGTGAAGCATGGGGGTGGAAACATCATGCTTTGGGGCTGTTTTTCTGCAAAGGGACCAGGACGACTGATCCGTGTAAAGGAAAGAATGAATGGGGCCATGTATCGTG
>JACXGI010007396.1:10009-37668 GCA_016801175.1 Esox masquinongy
CCCTCTGAGCCTGGGTCCTCTCTAGGTTTCTTCCTAAATTTCGGCCTTCTTAGGGAGTTTTTCCTAGCCACTGAAATTCAACACTACTGTTGTTTGCTCCTTGGGGTTTTAAGGCCGGGTGTTTTGTAAAAGCACTTTGTGACAACTGCTGATGTAAAAAGGGCTTTATAAATAAATTTGATTGATTGATTGATATGGTGATCCACAATTAAGTGTTTTAAATATACACATAGACCTTGAGATAACATGGGCGAGAATATAATGTTAATTATTTGAAGTAAATATAGAAGCAGGCCCCAGTGTTGGTCAGTAGAAGTTACCAAATCTCCAAAGATAAGAGGAACATTCCTAAGTAAGCACCAGGACTGAACTGCATTCAGTCCCAGATCATTAGATCCTTCACCTAAATTAACACAGGCCTATTGTTTCTCTCCATGAAACCATAATCAAAACTTTGTATTCTTGAATGTATTTCTCCTGATGTAACATGTTTTTCCTTCAAATACAGAAATAATAACTACAGTTCGTACTGGCCCACCCCTTCTAACACATCATGCATCACAACAACTGAGAAGTTCTCAGTTGTGTGAAAATACTTCAGTGAATTTAATATGCATGACCTTTACACACCAAAAACGTACAGAAGGGATGGATTACAAGCCATTTCTTGACAGTGAGCAGTGTGTATATCTTTGGTGCACAAAATTATTTTGGAAGAATCTTCAGAGAATTCTGTCTGAAAGTCCTCCTTTTCCACTAAACAGAACCTGCAACAGTACCTTGCACTGAAAGACTCCACCACACCAAACAAACATGTTAGCCAAAAAAGAATTCCATTTTGGAGAGAAGTTTCTTAAAGTAAAATATACTCCACCTAATTTATGAATACCTCGCTTAGAACCCAGAGGGTTGGCGACCTCAAAGTCATCATAGAACATCTGGACCTGTATTGTCTGCTTCTCAGTTGAGAACAGGGGGTGACTTTTAAAAAAAGATCCATCACAAATATCTCTCAGTCTAGAGTTGCTGGTAGCTGAGCTTTGCAACATTTCTGCAACATACTGACTTTTAAATATTGACTGCAGTGTAGATAAAATTGGAATATACATGAATTTATCTTGAACTACTACCTGATCATATGTTCCAGTCTTTTTATTTCGTCTTGTGTCAAATCTTGAACCAATCACACATTCAACTGGTTCTACTATTTCCCACTTAAGTCAGTCATAAATTTTGATCGCTTGTATTCCGAATTTAGAATTGTGAAAGGATTCTCTAACCCCTCAAAACACGCCTCAACTTTCTTGCACATTTCGGTTTCTCTTTCATTACTAAATAAATGCTTTATCACTGTCTCTTTAGCATGCTGATGGATATCTTGAACGATCTCTTCCATGGAAATCACTACAGAATTCACTGTACTTTGACCCACACCTGCTGCCTTTAGATCAGAAATTACAGCTGCACAACTATTTACAATGTATGGTGAAGATAACTCTGACTCAGCCTCTAAATATTCAGTCGATACTTCAACATGAGAAACATTACTTGTGTTGACGGTACTTTGAGGATATGAAAGATCATCTTCTACATAATCAACTAAACTACTTCCATGGCACTTATTAAGATGCTTTCTAAAACCAGAAAAGCTACCAAAAGAACGTGAGCATCCTTCTTGACCAGATTTCAGAAACAGAGTCCTGCCTGTACATAGCCCATGAATTACCTTAAAGGTTGTTTGGACTTCCATGGTCACTTTTGTAAAGAAAAAAATTCATAGTTTTATCTCAACTAACGCACCACTCTTGCTCGCAACTCTGCAACTCTAGGAGTCTCCTTTGTCGATGTTATAGATGGTTGTTTGCACAAAAGTGAAAAAGCTGCTCGAGGAAGAACTGTATGACGTACCAAAGACGTAATGGGCTTTAAAGACCTCGTCAAAAGCTCCTACTGAACCTGTTGCCTTGCATAGAAGTGCATGCTTGTCAACCACAATGAAGTAGGAGTGAATGCTGCTGTGTGTGGATCCCTGGGCGAGAAGGTAGGGCTGACTGCTTTGGGTGATGTTGTCTAGATGCTGCTGCACACTGGTTCCAACCTACAACAAAACACATTCATCAGAATTGTTTTGGTGACTAACCTCTGACAATTGTTCAGATCACCTCAAACTGTGCACAAGATTGAGGTGATGGAAGATATATTTTAAACAACTGTTAAGCATACCTTTTGAAATCTGATGAGCTGATCTACAGCTTGATATGCAGACATCTTTCCCGGCCTCTTTCTACCTTGTGCAGATGGTGGTAGCAAATGTAGCAGCAGCAAGATGGCAGACATGTCACTGTCCCAGCATACAAATAAGTAAATAAAAACCTGGTTAACATTATGCCATAGCATAGCATTCAAATTGACAACTTGTACCATTACGAAAATGTATACTGCACACCTACATAATCCACAATAAAAAGTAAAACAGTTCCATTCATACCATTCTCAACTTCAGCAGCTGACTCAGCATTGCGCATCAAATCCAACAGTTCTGTGGTGGGTACAAGTCCATGGCTTTCCTTTATTACTTTTGCTTTGAAAGGGGATTGGCCACTTCTCCAAGAATTTGTTGGCTGTGGCCTCACCAAACAGAAGTCTGAAATCTTGTTCTATTTGCAATGTAACACACATAGACAGAAGTGATGAGTGATACCTGATGCTATATTGGATATTTTGATGATGCAGTGAATTAAGATGTCATACCAGTCCTGGTGTTTCCAGAAATCGTGGGAAGACCAAGAAGACGTTTGATGATTTGGCTTCATCATTGACCATTGCTTGCCGATATATGAAGGTCATTTTTATCTTCTCACGGACAGTGTTTTCATCAGCAGAGTGTCTCAAAACAGCAATAGCTGCTTCCACATCCTCATCAGATGGCTCTCTGTCATAGGTGAAGGGCTGACGACCATGGCCTAGCCCACCAACTTAAGACAAAATACATTGTTAAGAACTCCTTTCTGTACAATTCACAGGTCACCATTATAATTACATGTCACTGATCAGTAAGCATACCTTTAGGAGATTTGCTGACTGAGGCACATCTTTCCTCTGCTCTTTTTCTTTGTATGGTCTTCAATCGCCATGCAAGTTATCCCGAACCACTCTCCGGATCGTAGTAATGTTCCTATGTGATTATAAATAAATTATAAAGGAGTACTATTAACATTTCAGAGTGAATATGTGCATAATGTTGCAATAACCCATTTACTTACATATCCATGTTGTGAGTATGGGTCTTCTAGATAGGGAAACAAAGCTACTATCCCCTGTGCATGTTAAGCAATGTTAAACAAACCCGTCATGCAATCAGTGATCTAAGTTATCCTTTTATAACACCAACATTAACTATCATACTAACATTACCAGTATATACAAAAAAAACAGATTAACGTTAGTGTTGGGAAGCCTGGGAAGCTAACCTTAACGTTAGCTACTATCTGCATAAATGTTTTGTTGTTAGCGACCGAGCTAACTTTATTTTACGCATTTACCATTCTGACCAACTTCATTCGTGAAAATATTGCAACACATAAAGAAAGACAGTTACCGATACGGATTGCTAGCTAACTATTAGTAGTATTAGCTACCCCATGACAAGCACAATCTGCCTTCATGCCAAACTGTGGTGTCCTTCAAATTAACTGATTAAGTTAACGTTACCTATTTTTAGCCATATGAAACAGCAACCCATTCACAAAAATATCCAACATATTCCATCGGTATATCATATGACAGTTAGGTATGTCTGCGGTACCATTGGACAACTCTAAAATTATGTAAAGTTAAAAAATAACGGTTTGGTGTTGACAACACAGGGATGTTTCTTTATCTAGCAATATCAGTGGCCTACTCCTTCGCAATCTTCCTCCACCAACGTACGTGCCAAACTTCAGCACAGCAGTGTGGCGTGTATTTATCACTGCTGTAGAGTTGAAATTGTCACTGCGTTTCTGCAGATTTTTACACTCACTTTTAACTCCACTGATAGAGCAACTTTACTCTCTAAAATGTTGAAAATACTCTATCTGGGTTAAAATAACTTTACTCTGAAAAGACCCCATTTTTTACTGTGTAGAGGTGTTCAGAGAGGAACTTGGCTGGATCAGTTGTCTCACGCTGAGGCACCTTGCTGGCTGTGCTTGCTGTTATGCGCAGCTTGCGTGCATCATGCCAGAGTGGTTCTATGCTGTTTTCTGGTGTTTCTCTCTAGTTCCACCATTTTATCAGGGCTCAGATTAATTAAGGTATCATATAATTTAGTGCACTTCGGACAGCTCAGAGCCCTACCATGCTTACTGTGGGGCTGAACAAAGCTGCTGAACATGTTGGGTTCCTCTCCTTGCCCTCCCTGACTGCTGGTGATATCCTGACTATCTGACTCAGAGGCTGCATCTGTCACATGACAGAAAAGAGAGCACAGTGTGGCACAACTTCCTAAAAGAAACTGTGAAATATACTATATGTATATAGTACTGCATCTTTTACATTAGGCTAACTGGTGGATTTGTTGGAGATTTGTACTTATAATGTACCTTCAGGGCTTTAAAAAGCTTTTTTGGTGACTCATTTGGATTTAGCTGGGGAGAGCAGAGAGGAGCTTGTAGCTGCATCTTCTTGCCAGGTTCAAAGAAGTTGGATTGAGCCACTGGTTGTGGATCAGCCTGAAAGGGTATTTGAAATATAAATTATGCCTATATAAAAAAAGATTTGGGGGATAAAAGGCATTATTATGACATCTGTAATGTTGGACTTGTATCTACAAAATATCACCAATTTCACACAATGAGATTTGAAAAGACTGGGAAATATATAGTGTGTCAGATTGTTAAAATGCTTATCTTAGTCACCCGTGACCAAACACTTGGTTTTGAGGTGACAAATGGGCCACTCTGGAGTCCATCCTGGACACACTGCTCCACAGTAACCAAAATCGTGCCCACATGGCTACACACCTCTCCATTGCTGCATAGATCCAGATAGCCATTCCATTATCAAACATCATTAAAAAGTTTATCCAATTGCTATTGCCAAATGTAACATCAGCTGTATTATTGAGCTAGCTATAGCCAGCCACTCTTACCCTGCCGACTTCGTCGCAACGATCCAGGCGGAGTAGCGCTTAGAAAGCTTCTGACCTGCCTTGATTTCCCTGTGAACAACACATGTATTTCCTGTATTGTGGTTTAGCATACTTTTGACATTCCCGGAATGAAAGTAGTTATAAGCATCCAAGCTGCGATATGCCTTGAACGCCTCCCTTGTGTATACACATTCCCTCTCAACTAAATATTCAAAGATGTGTACCTGACTGACCTCCAGTAAATCAGACAGGTCCGTAGAAAAACATTCTTGTCTTAACATTTTGTTGAACGGGTCTGGTAGTGCAACATTATCGCAGTTGAGTTTGGCCAAGTAACGGTTCTTTTCTTCAACTGGTAATCCCAAATAATACTGACTAGACAGTTTTAACTAGCTAGCTAATGTTATTTACTTTATTTATTTTGGTTGATGTCAAAAAATAATTTAGAGGGACTTTGTTGTTAGGCTACTGATTGTTTTCGGAAGTCTACTGGAAGTTAAGTTTGGGCCATTATAATGCACATGCGCAGTAATGTTTGTTTATGTTGTTACCATTGAAACGGTCTATATCATCCGGGTAAAACGCATGTTCACAAAATAAGCCATGGAGGAAAGCTTGACTCGCAGAATGCGATTGGCTGGAAAAGAGTTGGTTGCTCCAAAAATTATTAATTGACATTCCACTGGCACTGAACTTATGTTTTTCTACTGAAGAAATCCTACCTAGTGCAGCTTTAACAAAGTTGTGTTGGCGCTGGTGTTAGGGTATCACATTGATTGGCTGTTGGTAGAACAAACAATTTTTACAGAAAAAGGTTTAATCATATTGCTTAATAAAAAAACATCAAAGTATGAATCCCTTCATCAATGCATTTCTTCTGTTTAATAACTGTGTAACTTTCTCGATAGTGCTGAATACTATCATTGACTGACTAATAAATATTTATATTTAAGCCAACCAAATGGGCCCCCCAGGCCCGGGCCCGGGAACATCTTCGCTATAGTTTGCAGGGGCAATGCCTGGCTGTTACACTGCAACTATGCAGAAAGTAAAATGGAAACAGTGCTGAAATTATAAAGAAACAACTGGCAAATTGCAAAGTATTAGGAGGGAAGAGCTTTGCCTTAGTTTGCAGGGGCAATGTCTGGCCGTTACACTGCAACTACACTGAAATTGAAGTTGAAACTAAGTGGAAAGAAGAGGGCTAATACTGGTAAATTGCATAGTAATTGGAGGACAGCCATTTGCATTGTAACTATGCAAGGTAATATGGAGTTAACAGATAAGTAAAGGGGATAGTTACAGAGGCATAACTGTAAAATTCAGATCATTAGTAGCAGCAACAATATCAACCTTTGTGAACAGAATAATAAATATCCAAGGAATCGGTTTAGGTACACTCAAAATACGTATGAAATAAAAGGTTAAACATATTTAAAAAAAAAGGGAGAAGGCTAACGCTGATTTACATATTAATAATACAACAGCTTTGCAGTGAAACTGCATGATATAGAATTTTAAATACAAGGGAATTAAACAACTGAGTTGTGCTGAAATAACAGTAATGTCAGCAAAGTAATGAAATACAGTGCAACATATCAACTGTTGATGGGTAATTGACACATTCTGACGTGGTTGTAGCGGTCTTCATTCAGTAATGTTTTGTGGAACTTTTCTTAAAGTTTCCTTTTCATTTCAGCATAAACAAACAGATCATAAATGGATAACTAGCATGCCCTTACCTAATGTTGCTGTCTCAGTTACAAAGCTTTTTCCCTACAACATTCCTATATGTGTTTGAACTTCTGGGCCGAGTTTGGCATGCGGTATGTGGCCCAACAGTGAAAGTAAAATAAGAGGGCCACAACAACTATAGCCTACGCGATGTGCGCTGCCATCTCCTTTTGCATTGTGTACTTTGTTAATGGCCAAAATTCTTAAGTGCGTCTGACTTTGAAAACCTAAAAGTATGATGCATGTAGCTAAATTAAGTATGACAATTACTTTATACATGTATTTAAATACCTGCCATTGTTAATAAAATTGAAGCAGTCTCCTTGCTCAGTAGGCTATTAAAAGAGCATACAATCTGAAATGTATATACACCACTGGTCAAAAGTTTCAGAACACTTTTCCAGTTTTTATTGAAATTCACATTTTAATGTTTGTTTTTTTCATAACGTTTTCAGTTAGTTCACTGATGGTTTACGATAAACCTGTTACCTTAATAATTTTAACAGGGTTTACATAATAGTAACAGGGTTGACATAAAAATCAACAAAATATTATAATTGAATTAAAAACACACTTTAGAGTTCTTCAAACTGTTAAATTGAAACAATATTAATTTAAAGTTTGGTAACAGAGTTGACATGGGTGCTTCATTGTGTCAATAATAATAATAATAAAAGGATTTCCTGAAGTGGCACGAGATATTTTTGATATAATTAAGGATGTAGAACTGTTTAACAAAATACCTAAAAGCTAAATTTATTTGCGTGTATTTACATCTCTTTAAATGACATCAAAATATATACTTATACACTCAAGGCCACTTCATTAGGTACACCTTTTCACCTGCTTGTTAACGCAAATATCTAATCATCCAATCACGTGGCAGGAACGCAATGTATTTAGGCATGTAGACATGTCAAGATGATCTGCTGAAGTTCAAACCAAGCATCACAATGGGGAAGGAAAGTAATTTAAGTGACCTTGAACGTAGCATAGTTGTTGGTGCCAGACGGGAGTTCGCGTATTTCAGAAAGTGCTGATCTCCTGGGGTTTTCCCACATAACCATCTTTAGGGTTTACAGAGAATGGTCTGAAAAAGAGAAAACATCCAGTGAGCGGCAGTTCTCTGTGTGAAAATGTGTTGATGGCAGAGGTCAGAGGAGAATGGCCAGACTGGTTCAAGCTGATAGAAAGGCAACAGTTACTCAAATAACCACTTGTTACAACCAAGGTACGCAGAAAAACATTTCTGAATGCACAACACATCGAACTTTGAAGCAAATCAGCTAGAGAATAGAAGATTGGAAAGATGTTGTCTGGTCCTGTTACCAGGCCCATTATCAACAACCATCACCCTTGTGTTTCAGTGACACGTTGTGTTTTCTAATCCAAGTTTATCTATTTCAAAGGCCAAGTTTATCTATTTCATTAGAAAAACTTTTGCAATTATGTTAGCACAGCTGAATACTGTTGTACTAATTAACGGAGCAATAAAACTGGCCCTCTGTAGACTAGTTGAATATTTGGAGCATCAGCAATTGTGGGTTCAAGTACAGGCTCAAAATGGACAGAACCAAATAACTTTCTTCTGAAACTATTTAGACTATTCCTGTTCTGAGAAATGAAGGCTACTCCATGCATTGGGATGTATTTTACACATATATTTCCCTAATATTATATTTTATTTATTCATATTTTATAAATATTTTCAACCAATATATTTAAATATGTTTACGTTTTATTTAAATATATTCCAATGTATTAGTTTTGCTTACAAGTACTATTTTGCCAAGCGCAATAGTCCTGGACAGTTGTGATATTTCCATTGTATCACTAGGCAGGTGCCTTTAAAAACGTCAACGAACGCACAAGCTGCGGTTTCAGTCATGTATTTTTTTTTTTAGTAGAAGAGGCAGGTAACACTAGTCAAGCGACCTTGTCGAAAACAAATATCGGTATGTACTTATTCCAGTTCTACGTACACGTTTTTTGTAAATACTTGGTAATTTAACCGTGTTTCATGAATGAAATGTTAAATTAGCTTACCAGTTAAGTCATTTAGTCAGGGTTGTAGCTAGCTACTGTACTTTCTAGCTACCAAGCCCGCAATAATGACCTCAGCTCAGGTAACGATATAATGAAAGTGTAATATTACCAGCTTCCTAGGAGCTATATTGTGCAATACATTTAATTTAGCAACTATTAATAGATAACATCTTAATAGGCCAGAGCTTTAGTATGTTTCCCAATATAGCTAGTTAATGTAAGCTAACTGCATGCTTGCCATCCACAAAAAAGGCGCAATTTTTTGGGGCGGATGAGATAATGGCCACAGTTTTTCTGGCCCAGCCAGTACTATCCAGCGCGGAAACAATCTAGTGTTTTACTGTCAGGTTGTTCTCGGAAACCAAGTGGACAAAACATGATTTTTTGATTGTTTTTTTTCACAGAATTCACAGAACTCCATAGGATTTAGAATTTGTATGAACGGTGTTTTGATTCCAGTAACATTTGTTTTACATTAATATACAAAAATATTAACATGATTACATTATTGTATTTTCTTTACTTTTAATTATTTCTAAATTAAACCTTACATACTAATTTAAATGTCATGTCTGTCTTTGGATGAAATTGCCTGAAAATCCAAGAAATCCTTTGTTTCTTTTTGATATTCAACATTTATTAACATGAGAATGATGCAAAAGTTGAGTTAGCCAAACTAAAGTTTGGTATTGATGATATACATTTTCTCTTACAGGCCCAGTGTTTGGAACGGTGGTGGTTTTTTTAGATGAAGCCTTTGCACAAGTCAAGGTACTAAGTCAAACATGGATAGAAGAAATGTTAGGAAATGAGCAGTAAAAATAGTAAATGCCATGGTGGCTTTTCATCAGTCTGGCGGGGCCTGAGGCAACTATGTTTTTATGCAGATTAAAAGGAGGGCGTCAATCTGGTCTGAATATGATTAAGGAAAATTGCAGCATTGGCCCGATGGACTTCCTAAAGCCTCATCAGTCAGCCAACCCACCTACACTACATAGGAACCCCGGCTTCACCAGTCTACATGTATGTTTTTAGTCTTGTGTATGTCAGTACCTACAGTATGCACGTTTGATGTTCCACCCTTGTTTTAATCAAGTCTTAGTTCTTCACTGAAGTCCCTGCTAGACCTTGGCCCCAGCAGATCTCAACACCACAAGCCATTTTAAGAAGCCACCAGAAACACCAGGGAGAGATGGAAAGGGTGTGTACATCTGTTGCCGAGGATGGACACCTTACTTGTCTCTCCTCCTCTGTCATGATCATCCACTGTTTTTACCCGTAAGTGAACATTTACTATTAAATATAAGAAAACATTAAGGAAACATTTTACTGTTTAGAATGTAATGGCATGTCCAGTGTGGGGCTCAAATTCTTATTTCAATAATATTAAAATTCATGAACATTCTGCTAATAACATTTTTGGAAATATTAGGATTTGTGTCTGTTTTCTCAGATGAACAGAAATTAAGTGAGCTGTGTAGAGAATTAACACTCAGGAAATTATTGCTTTTGTTTGCCCTGTCTGCCATTGTTTATGGGCTTGATGGTGGAAAGGAAGGGTGCAGCTTTTCCATTTGACAAAGAAGCCAATGCAGAAGCTGGTGTACATTCTGTAGACGAATAGTCTGCTTTTTAAGATGCACGTATGTGCTCACCTAATCAATTTTCACCTAATCAATTTTCAAATTTCTGGTTAATAATACTATATAAACGTATTCATGCCTTTGTATGAGCTGGTGGGGAGTTGGGGAGGGTTTGTTTTACTGAAAGGCCACACATTTTTTTTTTTGGTCAGCGACATATCAGCTGACGCTGGGAATCGCTCCAACAACTATCCGATTTTATACTGACTTCAATCGTCAGGTTACTCACTCAGTCTGATGTGTGCTGGTCTACTAGCATGCAGGTGTAAACCCACCCACTGCCCCTGTCTCCACCTTTTTGGCAGTTTGCCTATGTGGATTGCTGTTAATGATATTATGGTGCTGATATTGTTATAGTATCGTATAAACGATCATGTGATGGCAGTGAGTTAGCCCAGCGGATCAGAACCTAATGCCAGGAGTTTTAAAATTGTTGTGCATGTCTCCAATAAATGGGTGAACTAATACTTGTTTTTTATGGCTGAACAGCAGGTATATTTGGAACATTTTAGGAAATGTATTTATTAAATGTATTCGTATAGCAAATAATAGCAGGAGTTTAGGTTGTCAGGCCATATGCTTCCCTCACCATGGGAAAATGGCTATTAATTGTACCTACTTTTGTCCCCCTTTAGATCAACCACTTATGCCTTGTTGGGGGATGCAACTTTAAGGATGCTGTATGGCGGGTAATGGGATGGTTTTTGAGGGAGCTTTTTATTGGTAAGGATTTTCCTGTAACAAGTGTCTTGCAATTACAATACTTAATTCACTCTGCAACTTAATTTTCACATCTTCACTATCTTTTTTGCTCCTGTCCATTTAGCTGCTGTGCGGAGGTATCCAGTGTCATCAATGGCCTCAGAGTAATGTGGAGGCAATAATGAAAAGGTGGCTGCAGCTGACCAGGATTGAGGTAGAAGGAGATGAGAAAGGAGTGTAGGGGCACCTCTGCCATGATGGACTTTGGAAGAGGGGTTGCGATTATGAAGTGGCATGGTATAGTGTTTGCCAGTGGTTGGAGTGAGAAATGGGGAGGGTGTGTCCATCCGACACTGAGGATAGACACATCTTCCCTGTCTCTCCTGGTGGACAGTTCCTCAACATTATCAGCAAAATGGCCACTAAGTTGGTTTGGTTGGTGTTTAAAATTAAAATGTTCTGTTTATTGTCCCAGCTCTATAGTCTATAAACCAGGGGGTCCTGCCCACAAGTCCTTAATCCTTGAAAGTTTGTGAATTTGAGAAACAAATCAATGCCTTGAAAGTTGTTGAAAATAGACAAATAGACATGGGAAATTGAAGGTGCTTGAATTCATATTTTGTGTAAGAATAGAAATTAAAGAGACCAAGTAGTCTGCCATCACTGCACAACTGAAGTATTCACACATTCAAGCCTCTCTTTAATTGTCTGTGAGCTTCTGTGAAGCCTGCTAGTTCTGATTATAAAAATTCTCAGCATGTAACAGTAATTAACCTTGATCCATGTCTCCAACTATGCCACGTTGGGTCCTTGAATTTGAGGGAATTGGACCTGGGAAGTCCTTGAAAAGTCCTTGAATTTGATGTGTGTGATGTTCTGGGAACCCTGCTATAGACTTGGGAAAATGTTTGAAATTGTCAATATACAGTTGTGCTCAAAAGTTTGCACACCCTGGGAGAATTGGTAATACATCTCTGGAAAAAATTAAGAGACCCCTGCACCTTTTTCTTTCCTTTCCAAAAAAGTTGAAAAGGAATGTTTTGAGTGAAATGTTGGTAATATCTTTTAGATGACAACAGCAACCCTGTCGTGATAACTTGATAAACAAGCACATCAGCTTTGGAGCTCAAATGGTTGCTTGCTCAGTCTTGTAATGGAAAGCGTTGCAGTAGCTGTGTAGCCGGCTGACTAGTTGGTTGTTTTCTCCTGTTTTTTCCAATTTCATTCAAATATGTGTTACGAACGCCTCCCGGGGGAAAGAACGCAACACCACGCCGCTTGTAAACTCCACACGAAGTGGGTAAAACGTGGGGCAGTGGGTGGAAGAAAGGAGGTCGGACAACCAGGCTTATAGGCTTAACCCCAGGTCTTGGGGATTTAATAAATGTATAAATGTAACATGAACAAAATGACACAAACGATAACACAAACACCAGGGAAAGAGGGTAACAGGGTTAGGAGTAGGGCAATGCCAGTGGTCTGTCAAATCAAACAAAACAAATACAAATAGACACTGAACTTCCCTACACCTCTAAACCTGCCTACCCAAAGCTACCCTAGCACAACTCTGACCTCACTGCTACAATAACACTGCGACAGCCACTGGATTCTAACCTAGTGTGCATAACAGTGGGTTACCTACGGGTGTATGTAAACCCCAGGGTGTCTTCCTAGCCCTACTCCACAGAGATCTAGGTTGAGGGTAAACACAACACTAGCACAAACATCGATACACCTCTTTCACTCACACAAAACTAACCTGATTCTAGCCCAAACTCTAATACAAATGATGTCTGTCTTTCTCTCAAACACACAAAACAAAACGGTATGCTAAGCTACCTCTTCCACACACCCAAGTGGGCAATTGATGTTGAAAATACATTAAATTTACATCAAACACTGACATCAAAAAACAGGTCAAATATGCAAATCAAACTGATGTCAAAAACTTGATGTCCATTTGACATCCACACACTGATGTCCTATTCTTGACAACAAAAAATGACACGAAAGTAATCAAATTTAAGAAAAGTTTTATTCATCAGCTTCAAATTTAAAAGTACAAATGTAGGCTGGATTTTGTCAAATACTTATTCTAAACCTGAACAACGCCCTTTTGGCGTCCAATACCCCCACATCTGTCAGGAGCAGACCGGAGATAGTTCTTCATAAGATTTTTTATATCCACCTCTGATGATGCTGGTTTTGACTGATGTACAGCACCTGAATGAAGATGGAGCAACGTTTATCACAATTTTAGGACATTAGAAAGTACAGAATAAATTATAAGATTTTCAGAAACCATCACTGGTACTAACATGCAATTAAAACTCTCTTAACAAGCATGGATAATGAAGAAGTATTAGATAGTACCCAATTGCTGTGAAAGTACCAAGTCAATGAAGTGAATTGCCAAGTACAAGTTCAAGACAAAATCAATGTATTTATTCCAGATCTGTAAGGTGCAGTTGTCTGATACACTCAAGTTGAGCATCTCAGAGGACTGGACAGAACTGATCTAGATCAAATCAAATCATACTAGAAAAGTGATGATTATTACACAAATACCTATTATATGCAGAGCCGTGTTTTGCCAAAGGCTGTCTTTGGCCCTGTGCCATCCATGTTCATCATGGCCATCAACTTGTTTTTAAGAATTCTGTAAAAGGAAAAACGACAACCAAGTGAAATCAGAAACCAATATTTGTTTAGCTGAATGAACAATACAAATAAGTGACCAGAGCGGCTGAGCATTCAAGCAGAAGAGGACTGTCTGTTTTTCTCAGTCACTTTGGTGCATTTCTCAAATGACCATTATCGTTTGCACAACAGTAAGTGCTTTGCTCGATCCAATCGGTACAAACTGCCCCACTGTGGATTACCTCTACAATGCTTTGTAAAATGCTTAGTTTTGTAGAAGATTAATGAATTATGCATATATATTATGTATTAAGGATGCATAAATATATTCTATTTGCATAAATTAGGTTTATTAAATGTGTTAAATTTGTAGGTTTTGTGTATATGATATACAGGCTGGATACTTTGCTTTGTCTAGGAGTTGGGGAAACATGTGGTTATAAATGTGGGGACTTCAGCTATAGCTTGTCCCCCTCTGGGTCAGAACTCTGGCCAGCAAATCCTTGTTCTCCTTTTGGCCCCAGGCCCAAATATGGGCATTCTTTAGGTTAGGTGTCCTACGGTCTTAGGATTTGAAGCACTAAGATGAGAACCAGATGTTAGAAGAAAATATAAGGGGCCCCTCAATATGTGTGCCTTTGTCATACCTAGGAACGTGCACATGAGTGTACTTTGTCTGTGTATCACCTACAAGCTTGTAATAAACTATTAGAATTAAAGTATTGGTTTCCTAGAGTATTTATAATTGAGAAATTAGAATGAAGTGGACTCAACCCTCGAACCTGAGAAGTGGAAAAGATTTATCAGCAACAGTTTGTCTCAAAAGCAAGTACTTGTGCATCATGTCAGTGCCATCAGAATGAACAGTTGATTTTACAGTTCAGTTTGTACTGCAATTTGTCAGCAAGTCATGTAATTAATTCTCATACAAGAAGACTATACTGATTTACAAAACAGCAATTCATTCTAGAAACGTGTAATAGAATGGAAAAATTATTCAAGACAAACTGTATATGACAACTTATTCAATACTTCATATAATGACTCAGGCAATGACTTAATACCTAAATGTGACTATTCAACAGAGCTTTTATGATGTGACTAGATGTGAAGTTTTGAGATTTTAAATTCTGACATGAGAAATACACCAAAGTGACTGAGAGAAACTATATTCATTTACCTATTCATTTACCTTTTCATCATATTCTTCACACAGTCCTCAAGGTCTGCACCCCCAATCTTGACCAACTGAGACATCTGATTTAAAAAAAAAAAATGTACCTATCAGGAACACAGAAAACACTGAATATGATAGGAACAGTATTACTATTGGCCTGGCATAGTTAAACTGACCATCAGATTTTTCTTTGCTTTATCAGCCAGTTGCCCTTCCAGATTCTTGAGCTCACGCCTGCTGTTCATCTTTCACCACGTGGAACTGAGAGTCTGGGGGCTCCCAGTTTTGGCCCACCTTTTGTCACACCTTTGGCCCACATTAGTCCCATTTGCAACAACACCACTGTCAGTAAGAAAATAAGGAGGTATACTAACTTCCATTATCTAATGGGAATGGTTCACCGCCCTCTCGGTGCTGGTTTCCCCTATGTGGAGTGTGGGACCACCGATGAGTAGAGTGGGAGTGCTGGTGTGTAGAGCTGTGGTGCGGAGAGCGGGATCTCTGGCGCGGAGTGCTGTGGCGAGGAGTGTGGGATCTCTGGCGTGGAGAGGGGGATCTCTGGCGTGGAGAGGGGGATCTCTGGCGTGGAGTGTGGGATCTGGCGTGGAGAGGGGGATCTCTGGCGTGGAGAGGGGGATCTCTGGTGCAGAGTGCTGTGGCGTGGAGTGTTGGATCTCTGGCGTGGAGAGGGGCATCTCTGGCGCAGAGTGTGGGATCTCTGGCGTGGAGAGGGGGATCTCTGGCGTGGAGTGTGGGATCTCTGGCGTGGAGAGGGGGATCTCTGGCACGGAGTGCTGTGATGTGGAGTGTGGGATCTCTGGCATGGAGAGGGGGATCTCTGGTGCGGAGTGTGGGATCTCTGGCGTGGAGAGGGGGATCGCTGGCGTGGAGTGCTGTGGAATGGAGAGCGGGAGCTCTTGCGCTGAGTGTGGGATCTTTTGGGCGTAGTTTGAGGGTGTAGGAGACTGTGGGACTTAGATCTAGATCTCTTGTTGAACCCTTGGTGGTTTTGGCAAAGATGGACCGGACGAATGAAATACACCAAAATGGAACAATTAGATGACCGATTTGCTGCATTAAGCACTTTCAGATAACAAATATATATAAAAGTTATGATGCTTAACAGTTTGCTTACTGTGTTGTGACTGTGCTTCCACGCATCGCTTCTGCACATTACTACATCCGGTTGCAGCACCATGTGGGCTGCTTTCATCCTCATCTGTGTAAGAGGAGAAACAACAGTATTACCACAATGCATAGTGTCACAACATATACCATTCTCCTGCACCAGAAACTATGGGGCTGCCACAATGTGCCATTATTCTATACCTAAGATAAACCCTGGGTATTTTTTCTTCTTCACCCTCCTGACAGGAGTGCATTCTTCCTCACTTAGCTCTGCAGTTGTTGTTGTTTGGTTGAATGCTTCACACTCTTCTCGCTTCTCTGAAGTAAATGGAACAAGCATGCTTATAATAACTAACATGATTTGAGTACTAGAAACACCAAGATTTAGTTTCAAAAATCTTCATGTAAACTTACTTGCGTTGATTTTGATTTTCAGCAGTGGAAACTTTTGCCAGCTGCTTGCTGGTTGTCACATTTCTTCGGCTGCTTTGGTTACATTGGCCCCCGTTGGCCAGTAAATCATGTTATCCTTCACCCAAACCTCCGGGATGACTCCCTCCTCTTCTCCCTTTGGCTCTGTCCAAACTGCCCTGACCCACATCATGAGACCTGTACAACAACCAGAACAAAATATAGATATAGATAGAGCATAGAGATTTTTAAAATTGATTTATTGCAGTTGGAACTCAGGCAACTGCAACAACTAACTTTAGGCAACTTAGTCATTCTCTGAATGTGTTGCATGCAATCTACATAAGGGCAGCATTTTCCCCTCCACACTCAGAACAAGAATTGTATACAACCTCCACACCTTCACAATGATAGTTACTGGAAAAGCCCTAAAGAACATTAGTTTTAGTAACATACAATTCAGTTGTGTTCTATATGATGCAGCATGGGGAACAAAATATACCCTGTGTCAGCTTCACCAGGGTTGGCTTGCAGACAGACAACTTTATGATGCAACTGCTGTTTGCTGATCAGTCGACTTCTAGCTCTGCTCATGTCACTAACACGGACGATGTTGAGCAGTTTAGAATCACAAGGATCATTGAAGAAACTCTCTGTGTGGCATTGGCGTAGGACATCACAAACCAAGGTGCCTTCTTTGCGTATTTCCTTCACAAAGACAAAGTCCTTGTTCTGAAGGATGAAACAACATTCTCGTGGTCTTGTGGAGATGCGAGTAAAGCTCTCTTCTGTAAAAGGCCTACATTTTGTAGAATGTTCTAGTTCTGCTAGACGTTTGGCAACCTGGGCTATAGGATTGTGAGATTGTCTGACCATTTTCTTTAGAGTCTGCAGGTAGTTCTCAAATGGAAAGCATGAAACATCAATTCAGTGAACATCTGAAATGTTCCACATCATCTGGTGAGTTAGTGAGTACACATTGTACACAGTGAAGGTGTTTCCATATATATCCTCACACTTCCTCACATAGCACATGAGTAGCTCTCTGACATAGTCCAAGTGTTCCTCACGCTCTGCATCATCAGAATTCAACAGTATTGACACTGCAACCATCAAGGAAAGAAAGTGATTGTATAGAGCATATGAAACCACTCTTCTCAGAACCACTGGTCCAGTATAAAGCAGAAACTGTCTGAGTTCCACCTTCCACCTGTCCAATTCCAGTAAACTCCTAGGCTGCCGAGCAAACTCACTAGGCAGTTCTCCATTCAATGCCTTGAGTTTATCCGAAATCTCACTCCTTTGCTGAAAAGACAGTCTGCATGTGTTGGGTCCTCCCTTCATGTAGTGAAGCATTCTCCAAACTACACCCAAACACACCAAGTGCATGTAGTCCAATGCAAATGGTCGAATGCATGGAATCCCATCTAGAGTCAGTGGGGATTTCTCAATATGGTGGTCTTTGTAGGCAAGTCTACTGAATTCTGCTTCAGACCTTGCAACAACACCAGGTGCTGTAGCACCGAGAACAACTCGTCCCACATATGTGCATCTAACTGTGCAGCACTCACAAGCGAAGTAGCTATTGTGATTTTTTATACACTTCAGGAATGATCGGGCTGGTGCATCACAAATGAAGGCTTTTACTGTCACTTGAAGTGTTTTCTCTCCATGGACTATGCCGTCTTGCTTAAGTTGCTGCAACTCCTGAAGAAAATCGGACAGGTAATCTTGAACTGGGCTGGGTTTTGCTTTTCCACAATAGAGTGCCACAATTAAGGGTGCAAAAGCATGGAAATTGCACAGGATTGGCCACATCTGCATATTTGATGATTTAAACAGTAGAATACCATCAATGTTGATGCACATGTCTATGCGATCTTCATGGAAATCAGGACACTGGGCTAAAACTTTCAAAATGCCAGATGTAATACCAAAGTAAGCATATTGTCCACCACACATTTCAACTGTTGCCACTCTTTTGGGGGTCTTCAGCAGTGTTCTGGCATCCTTGGGGAGGCGATGTCCTTGGCGCCTTAGAATGTCTAGCAGTTCATTTAGTGCAGACTGCTTGCATTTGTTGGTAGCTGCCCAAGATGCAACTTCTTTGCCCAGATCAGGAGCAGTTTCCTCTGCAGAATCCTCAGACAGATTGTCAGCAACCTCAGTGTCAGAAGACAGCACTAATATATCAGAGTCGTAATACGAGATGTTGGCATCAGCTGAAGGTGACAAAGACACAGTTTCATCCTCACTGGACTGAGCCCTCAGCAACACATCTGCATCACTGCTATTTGAATCATCAGCTGCAAGAGCCAGCACTTCAGCATGACGTTTCCGCCAGTTTCTGTGGTATGCCATCACACGAAGTATAGCTGCAAAAAAAGTAAACTAGTTTCCAAAGCTTAGTTTATTATTAATCTACTAATATTTCATTTGATGGAATATTTTTTTCTTATAGAACTAATTATTTTCAAATAAATTCTATTAATTTGTATTATTTTAATTTATTACTTTCATTTTATTATACATTTTATTTACTTCATGAAAAACGTATAACAGTCATTTTTGAATACAGGATTGAGCCGATACATAGCGACTGGCCAGTTAAGACAGCGTTGCTTGAAACTGAAAATAATCTAAAATGGCGGAGAGATTCCTATGCTACAATGCATTTTGCGCACTCATGTGTAGAAGTTACCCAGATAGCAATGAGTCGGCAGACCACCGGTGGTGCTCCAGAGGCAGTAGAAGCGTCAGAATGGCGTAATCGCAAACACGTTTGCCGGTGCACCACCGGCGGCAGCCGCTTTTTAAAAGCGGAAGCCGCCTTCGTTCCGCGGCCGGCCCGCGGGCCAAACGCCGTTCCGCCGCCGTTATATCGAAGGCGGCCCTTCCGCGGCCCGTCGGAGGCAAACGCTATTTTCGAGCGATCTGCCGCCACTTATTGTATATATATATTTAAAGCATGCAGTTTATCAAGAGTAATGATTGATCAAACCAGACAAATTTCCATTTGGTGTTTTAATTCCACATTTCAAAGTACAGTAAATGTCATTGAAACAAGATGTGTCAGATCACTGAAATATAAATAACAGAAAAAATAAATATATAAATACACACACTAAAGAACATGCAGGTTTCCCATTAAATTTTGGAAAAACAGCCTTACAAGCAAATTAATACTTACAATAATTGTTAATAATATAAAGAGGTCAGCTCTGGGATGAAAAGAATTACCAGTAAACATTATAAGAAGTAATGAGGATATTTGGTACCAAAGAATGTGCAGGATACCAAATAAATCGAGGTATAACATCACATTTTCAAGCCATTTCTAACAATAGGATAAGTGGTAATAATTTAGAGTAAAGCTCTGGAGTAGAATAGACCATTATAATGGCATTGCTGACCTGGGGCACAAGATTTACACTGTGCTGCAATAAGATCTGTGTCTCTTGTATCTGTGATAAACAAAACTTGACACACACGCACGCACGCAATGCTGACCTGTGGCACAAGGATTTACAAGCTATATTTAACAATAGAATAACAGTTAAGCACTGTGACGGAATGAAAAAAGCAAATGTTAAAAACAGAGTAAGTAGAATATTTGGTACTAGTTAATGTGCAATATCAAGTATCAGAGGTATGAAATAGGATTTACAAGCTATTTTTAATAGAATAACAGTTAAGCACACTGATGGAATGAAAGTAGAATTTTGGTACTAGTTAATGTGCAATATCAAGTAACAGGTATGAAATAGGATTTACCAACTATAATAGAATCGTTAAGCACTGATGGAATGAAGTAAGCCAATACTAAAGTCACGGTAAGTAGAATATTTGGTACCAGAACAGAATCTGTAGATATCAAGTATTACAGGTATAATCTAGGATTTACAAGCTATATTTAAAAATAGAATAGTTAAGCACTGTAACAATGAAATAAGCAGCAAATTGTATATGAAGTAATTGAGATCTTTGGTATCAAAGAATGTGCAGGATATCAGGTATAAGATACATTTTGACATTAAATTTACACATGACAACAAGTGGGAACAAATACAATTAACAGCAGGAAATCTGGCTGTAGAGAACACAGCCAATCAGAATGTCTGGAGTGGTTGGGGTCTACGTGGTGTAGTGGGCTAAGAATTGCAGGACTGTCTAAGTAATGACAATCAGTGTTTCAAGCCTGACTACGGGTTCTCCGGTTTTCCCCGACCTCCAGAATGAGGCAGCGCAAATTGGCATATCTTTAGTGATTCCTCGTGCGCCTGTATAAAGGACAAACAACCTCACCATCCCATATCCATCCAAGGAGCTGCCCTCAAGGCAGGGTCAGGGGGAATAAGAAAAAAAAAGTAATTTCCACAGTGAACAGTGTGGATTAGGTGAGTGTTGTCTGGCACTTCTGGCTTTTTGATGTTACTGAGTGCAGGATAAAGAAAATGTTCCAGTTGTCAGTGATGCTGGGGTGTCAGTAGTCAGCCTAGGTTTAAGGGGTCGGCTGTGGGTCCCTCTCGGCTGTGCGGCGCCTTTTTCCGCCTTCACGGTGAGATGCTCCATTCAGGTAACGTGTAACGTTAACCTGGACCGCCTCATCAGTGGCATCCTTTGTTGCCGGGTTCTTCCGGATGGCCCCTGTAGAAAATACAGATCTGTCATTCCATTTGAATGGCATAAGGCCATACACATCTACTTAAAAAAATATCCAACTTACTTTGAACAATGGTCTTCAGGAAGAGGTCTCTAAAACATGCTTTATCCCCTACACCAGTCCAGGTTGTATTAATGGAAAGGTCATTAGAGAAGATACTCTGAAGCATTCGCCACACTGTTGTCTTTAGGTCCCTCCCACATTTGATAGCCAAAAACCGAAGCTGAAAATCCAAAAAAGTGTTACAAATTACATTTCTCTGAAGTTTCTCATACATAAATATAAAATGTGACAGGCTGTGGATTCAGACTGTAGAATATGCAGTGTACAATCTTAATTTGACTTTTTAGATTACCCTACGGCGTTATAAACTAAAGCAGCACACTTACAAATCGTTCCTGGAGCTCTTTATCCTGCCTCAAACTGTTGTCAAGCAACGCCAAATCTTCCTGGGTGTCTAGGGGGAGTAACAGAGCCCCTGGCAGGGATAACTCTCCAACAGACACATTGGCACTGAAATGTTGCAGCATAGTGTCCATTTTGTTGTCCATGCTACGCACAACATCGCCAAACTCTCCAAGACGTCGCAGCATTAGGGTCTGATCTGCACCTACAGGCGTTCCCAGAATAAAAGAATAAAGTAGTCAGTCCTGGTCCCTCAACTACTAAACTATGACATTTATATCTAGGTCTACTACATGTACAGATGGCCCCAGTGGGAATTAAACCAACAACCACAGGTGTTGTTTGCAAGTTGTACCTGATTGCCCAGTGCGAGCAAACGTCTTCAACATTGTCCCAACTTGCTTCACCTGCTCTTGAAGTGAGCCGCTGTCATCCGAAGCTACAAAATGAAAGGCATATGGTAATTTTGAACCTATATTACACACAAAAAAGTAAAATTTAAGAAAGAGTGCTTGTTCTCACCTGCTCGTGCATTGTTTTCCCTCAGGGCTTGGTTCTCCTCCCTCAGAGCTTGGTTTTCATTCTGGAGTCTCTGGAAATCTACATAAAAAAAATAAAAAAATAAAAAAACAACTAAAGGCACTATTTTCATTTACTGTTAAAACACTGAACATTAAGACATAGGCCTAGAATATACCTTCATAGCTGAAAACTTCATGCTGTACACAAGATGCCAGGGGAGTCCAAGGGCCAATAACGGAGCGATGACTTTCTCCTATTGATAATCACTGACGTAAAAATATGTTTGAAGTTATTGTATACTTTTAATAAATTGGACTTAAATGTAACACTTAGTTTAGCGCAACGTATTACATACCTCCAGCGTTTTCACCCATATGCTGCCAGGGTAAATTTGCTGCTGGGGGTGTAAAGCTTAGTACTTGACGAGCTGGGGGAACAAACATAAGCTTTAATTTCACTGCAGAGATTGCATATTCAGTAATGAAACAATAATTGAACTGTGCAAAGCTAATGGAATGTACAACACACCGACACGTTTAATCCAGAAAGTCAAGTGCCGTAATGAAAAACAGATTATGGATAAAAGGATTCCTCATCTTAAATAGAAGCAATAGTTTCCAAGACAAAAAAACGTCACAAATAACATCACTTACTTGTACTCAAACTCTTGGCTCTGTGAAGTGGAGTCTGGATTACTGGGGAGAAACCTGGTTCTGAGAAAGAGGAAACAGAAATTTGAAAATCTAACAAAGGGTATATTTTATTGGCAGGATCACAAATTAAGCATCACAGCAATACATTTTACATACCAGCTCTGAAGTCTACAGATGGCTCAACATTTTCCTGGTTTTCTGGAATCGATGCAACTTCTGGAGCATCGGGCAGCACTGAAACCTCGTTACCGGGAAACAATGTTTTCAAAGCTCAAAAGAGGTTGTTGAAACGACAGCACTGCTGGTGCATCTGGAAGACTAGACTCCTCTTCATCAGAAGAGGCCTGGGGTCTGTACTTGGAATTTGAGATTCTCTTTCGCTTTCCCTTCTTGTCATCTTCCGTTGTTTCAACGCTGGAACCTGTTTGGAAGCACACCAAACATCTCATCGCCTCTTGCCAAGATTCTATATCAGGGAATAATGAATGAAAGAGTCAGTTATGCACCATAAACAGAAAGAAATTACGCAGATAAAATGCAGGAAAATAAAATGCACAAGTCGGACCCATTTACCTGCTCCCTTCATGAACTTAAAATGATGTTTCTCCCAGGTGCTGTGTGGAGGCGTGCAGCGGATGGCTAAATTGTTGCCTTTGTCTTTTTTCAGAGGTTAAATGGAGGCCAATAGCACATGCCCTCACTGAGCCACACTTGCGGAACCACTGCAAATGGCAGAACCTCCTCGTCGATAAACTGAACAATGGCAAACAGCATCTAAAATAGAAGAAAAATTAGCATAAAGTATACATTTTGGTTAATTTCCAGGCAAAATCAATAACATTAAAATTCTCACCCCTTCAAAAAAGCAGTCATTTTTACAAGTGGATCAACGGAAAACCAGCCTTTCCATCCGGGCAAGGAAGATAATATTTCTTCTGCACATTTGCTGTATGCGTAAAGCGGAGTGTATCTGATAGGCCAGATAAATGAAAAATGCCTAGCTTGGAAGATTCCACAGGGTAAGTAAAGAAATCGACCACGTTCCGGAACCTCTTGTAGATGACCAAAGTATTGTCCATTTCATCAACGACGACATTCTGTATAACTACTATGTCCTTATCTTCCAACAGGACACAGTTGTCTCCCTCCGAACGTTTCACAACAAAGTCTTGAAAGTAACACTCATACTGCTTTTTCACAGGAAGAGCGTTGAGGAGTGGTCCATGGTTGTGCTCTCAAGGACCTTGTTTTGGAGATGTTTGTTCTTCTGTGCTGACTTCTCTCCGACAATCAGTGAACAACCTGCTCCAGTGGTTGTATAGGCTTGCGCAACAGTTTCTTCTGGCGCCCAAGGAAGTTTTCAAATGGGAAGCATGAGATGTTATCAAGGACACCATACTTTTTGGCATCTTGGCTGAGGTGCACCAATCCATACACGTTGTATGTCACATGTTCTTTTCCATAAAGTTTGCTGCAGTGATCAACAAAGAGAACCAAAATTCCGTGTGCATAGTCTGCAAGGTCAGCACACAGGGACACATTCAGTAGGATGGTGATGCCAACTGAAAGCAGCATGAAGTTGTTGTACACTTGAGTTGGTACAATGCCTTTTAAGCTGACTGGTCCATTGTACAAGAGGAACTGCCTGAATTCTGTAGCTTTCCAACGCTCAACATCTTCCATGGATCGTTGCTTCCTGTTGAACTCGCACGGAACATGAGGTGTGAAGGTCAGGAATACTCTGGAGAGCTCTTTTACCATGCTGGGCGAAAATCTTGTCAGCCGCCGTCCCTTTAGCCAAAGATGCAACAACTTTCTTGTCACTCCAAGGCATACCAGATGCATATAATCCAGTGGGAACTGGGTGACCAAACCAACAGACAACAATGCCAATGGCGTTTCTCCACACTGATGACTGTCATCAGAAAGTTTGTCACAGAGTGCATTGTCTAATCTTAGAGTAGCATCTGTTTGAGGAAAGGTCATCCTGTTCTCGTAGTGGACCCCCTTTTGAACGCACTTGTCACACCCATAATATCCACTGTGACCTTTCACATTTCTAACAAGTGCACAAGCTGGGGCGTCACAGATGAATGTTGATATTTTGAAAGAAAGTGCTCTCCCTTCAAACCGAACTCCTTCCGTTTCAAGTCGCTGTGCCTCTTCTACAAAAGGATTCAAAAAGTGAAGACTGGTTGGCTTCTTCTTCCCATAATAGAGACCAATGACAAATGGAAGTTTGTTTTGCTGGACATTACCCACGTATTTTGCTCAATTAAACCAAGAACTGGCCAGAACTGGGCATTTGAGCTTTTGAAAAGTGGAAGTCCATCAACATTAACTTGCATTGAAATTGACGTCAACTTCTGCAATTCAGGAGACACTAACAACTGTGATAGTATTCCACTTTCAATTCCAGAGTGATGGTATACACCACCTGAGAGTTCTGTTGTTTTAACACAAGCCACTGTTTTCAGAAGGGTTCTTGGGTCTTTAGGAAGGGTTGGATGATCCTTGGACAAAATGGTTAAAAGCTTACCAAGTGCCACATGGGGGATCATGTTGTCAATAGCCCACCCTGCCAATTGTGTCCTTAGGCAATCCTCTTCCTCTTCACTATCTTCTGTGCTTGAGGAAAACATTTCACCAGGTTCATATACCTCATCAACAATTTCCTGTGCTTCAGGGGTTACAGTTTGTACATGGCTTGTTGTGGCCATTCCATGTTGATGTTCATTAACATGAGGATTTACTTGGTCAAAGTTGGGAATAACAGCAAGTAGAGCATTGTTTGCAGCTGCAATTTCCTGTTTGTCCCTCAACTCCTGTCAATATTCTTCTCCTTTTGGCCCAGTAACTAGACATTGTGACTAACAATGCATTTACCTTTAAAGCCAAAACGATTGTCCAACAGTAGGTCTCTTGGGTGAAGATAACCGGTTATGCTCTGGTCAAGGTATCTGCCAGAAAATGTGAACAAAACCATATTGTTAACGTTAGGAATATACAGTAGCTATTCTGTGTGAGAAAAAAATGATCAGCCAAATGTGGAACAGTGAAATTGTTAAAAATAAAATGTATTCATTGAGTGTAGTGATTCAAGTGAACACAGAATTGTCCTCAAACATAGAAAGTACAGCAGTTCAGAGAATTAGAAATCACAATCGCCTTAAATCCAGTACAGTAGCAACACAGAACAACACTTGCTAGCAACTGTAGCTACTGTGAACTGAACTAGCAGCATATTTGTTCGGACAAAAAATTATTTAAACAACCTATATACATAATTCTGTTTTGTTAGAAAACACCAAAAATTAAACTTTCTAGATGTAAAGCTTTGGCTACCTACTGTAGCTAGTTACATTTCTACATGTACTAGCAACATTGCTTAACCTCAGTGTGTACTGTAACAAAGGCAAAACAGCATGTGCTAGCTAACGCTTGCTAGCCACTCTAGCTACTGGACTAGCAGCATACATGTTCAGGCAAACAAAATCATTTAAACAACCTATATACATCGTTGTTTTTGTAAAAAAAAACACCAAAAGTTAAACTTAGTCTTTCTAGATGTAAAGGTTTGGCTACCTACTGTAGCTAGTTACATTTCTACATGTACTAGCAACATTGCGTAAACAAGGCTACTTTAGCTTGACTAGTTAGGCAAGAACAAAGATGACTACAGATTTTAAATATATAACCTAAAAACAATGTAAACATAATATTGCGTAACACAAAAAGGAAACATGTACTTACTTAAACGATGGTAGTCGATGACTTTGCTTGCTAGCAAACTGCAGACTGTAGTAACTCGATTGAGCGACGAACTGATGCGAATGTGCTCTAATTATATTGTTACGGGAGGGGCCAGCCTCAGTGGCTCCAGTGCGTCATCGACAGTAGGGGCTAAAAATCCTGAACACAGCAATGGTGAAAAACTGGTCTACAGTTCAGTCTTTGTAATGTGTTTTAGCAATACATTTCTAACATTTATGTGTTTAGATTTTTTTTTTTTGAATTGCCTTTACAGGGACTTTAACACTTTCTTAAACATTTGTACAGGTCGCAATTGCAAATTAATCCATATACCTGTAAAAGGTAAAATAAATAAAAAATCGAGGTTGGAAAAAAATGAAAGACAAACAAAATTTCCTGGAATGGCAGAGACACAAAATATTTCTAAATATTTCACAAATCTGTCAGTGCAGCTGTGAAACCAGAGGAGAATTTAGCTTTTTCATTGAGTTTATCCTTCAGGTCAAAACAGTGATTTTCATGTTTATGATAGATATTACCATGGTTGCAAATTAATAAAAATAAATCAAGTATACCCAAGATTTTGGCCGTGTTGCAGATGTCTTTCACTGTTCACTGATTTAGTCAGGCATTGGTGAAAAGTCTAACTTCAACAATTTATTCTGCTAAATTGTTCATATCATGAATGAAATATCTATTTTAAAACCTAATCAGAATCAGAAAGATATTTATTGCCATGTAAGTTTTACAAAAGGAATTCTTTTTGGTTTATTGGTGCATGTCTCAATTGTGCATAAATCAAAGAAATGTAAACAATTTTCACTTAAGTGCATAAAATAATTCAATATATATTTTCAATCAATCAATCAAATTTATTTATAAAGCCCTTTTTACATCAACAGTTGTCACAAAGTGCTTTTACAAAACACCCGGCCTTAAAACCCCAAGGAGCAAACAACAGTAGTGTTGAATTTCAGTGGCTAGGAAAAACTCCCTAAGAAGGCCGAAATTTAGGAAGAAACCTAGAGAGGACCCAGGCTCAGAGGGGTGA
>JACXGI010007397.1:0-37565 GCA_016801175.1 Esox masquinongy
CATGGCCAAGACCAAAGAGCTGTCCAAGGATGTCAGGGACAAGATTGTAGACCTACACAAGGCTGGAATGGGCTACAAGACCATCACCAAGCAGCTTGGTGAGAAGGTGACAACAGTTGGTGCGATTATTCGCAAATGGAAGAAACACAAAAGAACTGTCAATCTCCCTCGGTCTGGGGCTCCATGCAAGATCTCACCTTGTGGAGTTGCAATGATCATGAGACCGGTGAGGAATCAGCCCAGAACAACACGGGAGGATTTTGTCAATGATCTCAAGGCAGCTGGGACCATAGTCACCAAGAAAACAATTGGTAACACACTACGCCGTGAAGGACTGAAATCCTGCAGCGCCCGCAAGGTCCCCCTGCTTAAGAAAGCACATGTACAGGCCCGTCTGAAGTTTACCAATGAACATCTGAATAATTCAGATGAGAACTAGGTGAAAGTGTTGTGGTCAGATGAGACCAAAATCGAGCGCTTTGGCATCAACTCAACTCACCGTGTTTGGAGAAGGAGGAATACTGCCTATGACCCCAAGAACACCATCCCCACCGACAAACATGGAGGTGGAAACAATAAGCTTTGGGGGTGTTTTTCTGCTAAGGGGACAGGACAACTTCACCGCATCAAAGGGATGATGGACAGAGCCATGTACCGTCAAATCTTTGGTGAGAACCTCCTTCCCTCAGCCAGGGCATTGAAAATGGGTCGTGGATGGGTATTCCAGCATGACAATGACCCAAAACACACGGCCAAGACAACAAGGGAGTGGTTCATTAAGAAGCACATTAAGGTCCTGGAGTGGCCTAGCCAGTCTCCAGACCTTAATCCCATAGAAAATCTGTGGAGAGAGCTGAAGGTTCAAGTTGCCAGACGTCAGCCTCAAAACCTTAATGACTTGGAGAAGATCTGCAAAGAGGAGTGGGACAAAATCCCTCCTGAGATGTGTGCAAACCTGGTGGCCAACTACAAGAAACGTCTGACCTCTGTGATTGCCACCAAGGGTTTTGCCACCAAGTACTAAGTCATGTTTTGCAGAGGGGTCGAATACTTATTTCACTCATTAAAATGCAAATCAATTTATAACATTTTTGAAATGCGTTTTTCTGGATTCTTTTGTTGCTATTCTGTCTCTCACTGTTCAAATAAACCTACCATTAAAATTATAGACTGATGATTTCTTTGTCAGTGGGCAAACGTACAAAATCAGCAGGGGATCAAATACTTTTTTCCCCCCACACTACGCGCACGCACGCACACACAGAAATTGCGAAATTTTGGCATTGATTTTGATTATATGACTGATCATACAAAAAATAAAATAAACAGTCTTATTTAAGGATTGTGATCATATGAAGCCATTTATTATTACAGTTGTTTGGCTCCTTTTTAAAGCATAATGGTAACAAATCACCCAAATGGCCCTGATCAAAAGTTTACATACACTTGAATGTTTGGCCTTGTTACAGACACACAAGGTGACACACGTGAACTTCCAGGAGAATTTTCCACACCTGTGGCTTTTTAAATTGCAATTATTGTGTATCTGTGTATAGTCAATGAGTTTGTTAGCGCCCACATGAATGCACTGAGTAGGCAAGATGCTGAGCAGAAAAGTACTATCAAAAGACCTGCATAACAAGGTAATGGAACTTTATAAAGATGGAAAAGGATATAAAAAGATATCCAAAGCCTTGCAAATGCCAGTCAGTACTGTTCAATCACTTATTAAGAAGTGGACAATTCAGGGATCTCTTGATACCAAGCCAGGGTCCGGTAGACCAAGAAAGATTTCAGCCAAAACTGCCAGAAGAATTGTTTGGGATAGAAAGAAAAACCCACAGGTAACCTCAGGAGAAATACAGGCTGCTCTGGAAGAAGACAGTGAGGTTTTTTCAAGGAGCACAACACAACGATACTTGAACAAAAATGAGCTGCATGGTTGAGTTGCCAGAAAAGACTTTACTGTGCCAATGCCACAAAAAAGCCCAGTTACAATACGCCTGACAACACCTTGACACGCCTCATAGCCTCTGGCACACTGTAATTTGGAGTGACAAGACCAAAATAGAGCTTTATGGTCACAACCACACGCGTTATGTTTGGAGAGTGGTCAACAAGACCTATAGTGAACAGAATACCACCCCCACTGTGAATTATGGTGGTGATTCACGGATGTTTTGGGGGTGTGTGAGCTCTAAAGGCACAGGGAATCTTGTGAAAATTAATGGCAAGATGAATGCAGCATGTTATCAGAAAATACTGGCAGACAATTTGCATTCTTCTGCACGAAAGCTGCGCATGGGACGCTCTTGGACTTTCCAGCACGACAATGACCCTAAGCACAAGGCCAAGTTGACCCTCCAGTGGGTACAGCAGAAAAAGGTGAAGGTTCTGGAGTGGCCATCAGTCTCCTGACCTAAATATCATCGAGCCACTCTGGGGAGACCTCAAACTTGCGGTTCATGCAAGACAACCAAAGACTTTGTATGACCTGGAGGCATTTTGCCAAGACAAATGGGCAGCTATGCCACCTGCAAGAATTCGGGGCCTCATAGACAACTATTACAAAAGACTGCACGCTGTCATTGATGCTAAAGGGGGCAATACACAGTATTAAGAACTAAGGGTATGCAGACTTTTGAACAGGGGTCAGTTCAGTTTTTTTTGTTTTATGATTGTGCCATTCTGTTATGACCTACAGTTGAATGTGAATCCCATAAGAAATAGAAGACATGCGTTTTGCCTGCCCACTCATGTTTTCTTTACAAATGGCACATATATTACCAATTCTCTAAGGGTATGCAAACTTTTGAGCACAACTGTATACACAACATTTCTAAGTCGTTTTAAGGACATGCGCTGCTTCACACATTTCTTGTTTACATTTGTCAATCAAAGCGGTAGTGGTATGGTGACCCTGTCAGTCAGTATGATGCAATATATACTGCATAGCCTTCCATATGAGCACTTGCTCTTTCGTCACATGAACGGCCATTGAGCCGACTCCTTTGTGCTTTATATTGTAATATCAGAAGTTTTTAAAAACATGTATTTCGGTTAACCGAATACTATTCGAACAATTACACATACTCAGTGCCGGCTCTAGCCTTTTGGGGGCCAAAGCAAAGTTTTATTTGGGGCACCCTCGCTCCTATCAGCCAGGGGCCCCCTAGCGGACAGGGCCCTAAGCAACCACTTATGTTGCTTATGCCTGGAGCCTAAGTGACCGCTTATGTTGCTTATGCCTGGAGCCCGCCCTGCACATACTATTCAGAAAATAAAATTATGTCCAATGGACATCCCTACTATGTACTGCGCTCAAGACGGCTATTGTAGGTTCAAATGCCAAAATAGGCCACTGCCACTACATCTGTATGGCATTGTCAACAAATTGTTGTTCTTGAATGGCTGGCACATCAGCTTGAGTCAATGTATGGTATAAAAGGTGTGCTAATTTGAAAACAGACCAACTGGTCCCATACATAATAATCTAATAGTCACAGGAGTACCTGTTTGAATGGAGACAGGCTCCCCTGACATTTAGCATAACGATCTGTTGGGTTTCAACAGGTTATGGCCAGATCCTACAACCTTGGACTCAGTCCAACTCAAATGTTCTTCGTCAGCCTGCCCTGAGTATAATGTCCAGTGGTCAGAAGAGATTCTTCTCTTCCCTCTGCAAGGTAAAACAATTCATGAAGGTGCTTCCTGCCATCATCAACACGGCAGACTTGACTTCAATACTGGCCGATGACGGGTCTTCCCATTCTGTGTCACAGAGAAGGCACTCCTCTCATCAATCTCACAAAATAAGGGACTACGCACATAACGTGCTGTAATTTCTAAATGGTTCATCCGATATGGATGAAATACACCCACTGGAAAGCTGATAATAATAAATCCATATCCCATATTCCTTGTATCATTTCAAATCCAAAGTACTGGACCCCACCCCCAACAAAATTGGTCCCTGTCTAATTTGAGTTTCTGTTCAAACAACACACTACATGAAGCAGTATACCCAGCATCAGTTAGCTTGCAAACAGATTACTGTACAGAAAATGTTCTCCTTGCATTAAAGTAGCTGCCTGTGCGCTGTATCTATATACACCTGTGAGAATGGGAGAGAGACAAAGACAAGTCCTATTTTTCCCCACACTGTCATCCTTCCCACTGAAGCAATGCCATTCTAGTATATTCGATTAATTAGAACATCTGGTTGTCATTTGTCAGTAGCAGGTTATGGAGCGAAGAACTATCTTCACTTCTAGCAAAGTCTGCTGGGTTCACAAACAAGTTTAATTTAACTAGTTATTTGATCATACAATCCAAATGCTAACACGGTGTAGTTTTTTCACTACTGAAAAAAAACATCACCCAAGGATGGGTTTATCTAGCTCGCTAGTTAGTAATTTAGCAAGGTAAATAACTACAATACAGTTCAAGCAGATGCTGGACTCAGCCAGACCTGTGCTAGCCAACTCAGCTGGCATTCCTCTTGGGAAAAAAAGGTTACAGTGTAGTCACTACTCAGGTTAGATTGGAAAATGCATAAAAATATATATTTACTCTTCTAGTAGTAGCTAAAATAGCAACAGAGTAAAAACTGAAGAGGACTACTGTGTAGTAGGCTAGTAAGCATTCGTATGCTTTTAATACTACTGTAGCTTTCCGGCGCCACGCAAACAGCCCAGTAACATTACCATAATGTCTGGCGGATAAGTAACGTTAACGTCGATGGCCAGCTACAAACGCCAGCTAGCTAGTGTAGCTAGCAAGGTAGCTTACTAACTTACAGGGAATGCACCAAGACCCAACACAAATTCATGGCAACCGCAATGTCAGCCCTGATTGAAAACTATTGATTATGGTGTCATCTGAACTACGTTTTCATAATCACTTAGTCAAGACATGCGTAATATGAGATTGTTTAGGTAGCAATCAGTTGTTAACTAGTTGGTGTTAGCTAGCCTTGAAGGCCCAGGTATTGGCTGGCTGAATACGGTTGCTGCCTAGTACGGAAGAGTTAGCTATGTAGACAGGCTGATCATAGCAACTGCCTTCATCTATGTGGAAGGTGGGCTGCTTAACTAGGCTACCAATTTCATCATATTTATGAAGCTAATAATGTGATATAGCGTATTCAAGTCTTCCCACCAGTCCTTACCTGAGCCACTTTCGTATGAATCGTTTCTTTGACGAAAAGCTAACTAGAAACAATGACCTGCTAAGCTGTGTTGTCTCCCAGCCGAAGCCTAACGTTCCGAGTTCAGTCAGACCGTATTTTTTGCCTTCTGTCAAGGACTCACCGCTATGAGGTGAAATGCCCGTCACGTGATCTGTCGAAATTGGAGGGAGGAGCGCCCGCCATTCTGTACTTGAACAGTAATCTGTGCTTTTCCGTCATACTGTTATGATGCAGCGAGGTGCATTGTCCAGAAACATACATATTTCATCCATTCAATGTAGCATTTTTTGTTGCAAGGCCTACTTTTCATTCGGATGGCAGATAATGCGTTTTTTATCAAAGGTAACCAAAAAACAAATACTACTCATTTCTCCACGTGTTAATTACGTCACTTTTGTTTTGAGCTAACTACGCATCGGTTTGAACTAAAAAACCTGGCTCACCCAGGAGGATAGCCGGGTTCCAAAATGTATGGGGAAATTTTAAGACGGATGTGTGGTCCTTAGCAGGCTCTGGTCGTTCTCTGACCTCTTGATCTGAACTAACTAATGTTTTGAGTACGTAGACAAGTCTTGAGACGTTAATAGGCAATTATACATTAAATTGGTCAAATATGACAGTCTATTTTGGCATCAAAACATTTTTAGGTAGGCCTACTGACATTTGGGATAATTTGATACTTGGGATAGTTGAAATTGCCCACCAGGGACGTGATACAAAACCTTTCCCAATTTTGATTTCCTCAAGTATGATTTTCACATTTGATTCTGGTGACCAAAAACCGTCAAGTGGAAGACACTAGCATCATCATAAAAAATCTGAATCATTCCCTGCATCTGAATCTGATTACAGAGACAGGAAGAGGAACCAATTGTGGTCACAACTTTCTTTCCTGTAACCCTAGGTGGCATCCACTGTTATATCCACTTTTATAAACTGTGCTGCTTCAGCTGTTGTTATTTGTGACTTAATTTTGAGAGGGTGTAGTAGGGTGTGCAAATGTTTTGAAGTGCAAAGAGAGGGTCATGTGAAAATATGTTATGCCTTAATTTACATTGGGAAAACAGAAAAAAATCTGTTTTACATACTGCAGCACATATTTGGAATAAATCGAGCCAGAATGTTCTGTATTGGGATGTGATCTATTAATGGTATAGCCTATTGGTAACTTGCCTACATTAAATTACACACAATGTTTAATTGCATAAGTTGTATTTAGACTACTGGTTTGTGTGGTTGTCCCACTACCTTACGATTAATACATTTACACTCGCTCTGGATAGGAGTCATACTTGACTAAAATGTCAAATGTAACCTAGTTAAAAATTGTCAATGTTAAGCAAGCTAGCTACATTAAGTATCACGAATTTTAGTAAACATGCTTTTAATCAAAAAATCGTATTGCTTTAATAATTGTTGCAACTTTAAAAGCACAATCTCATCTATGACTTGCAAGTTACTATTTCGGACAAGCACTTGAAGACATTAATAGATTAAAAGGGCGCATTCAATTGGTAAACAGAAAGTAGCTGACAGTAGAATGGACGACGACGAGAGAAGACAAGGGAGGTGCTTTGAAAACAACAGTTGGACCGAATATGGTTCAGTATGAAGACAGGCAGAAAGTGCTTCACCGATCACATTTGCTTCTGCGACGACATTTGTAAGCGCGGTTATGGCGAATTTAGCCGCCCGTTCGCAAAAATACGGAAGAGTCTAGGCTTATGTGCAGGTCATCATGTCAGTGTTACTCTACCAAAATGCGTTTGTGCTAAAATAAAGCTTTTTTATTTTTGTCGCGTGGTTGTAGTAATTACAGTTTCTGCAATCAAATGCATTGGCGTAGACTAAGTTTTGCTATCAGATGCTGAGAAATATAGATCTGAACTTTACAGTCTGGTGTAAAGGTCTAAGCAACCTGACTCTGAACCACACATGCTAGCTGGCGGTGGTTAGAGTCTTTGCACGGCCGACTCTTCTACGTGGTCAGACCTGGTCAGATTTATGGTTTTCTCAAAGCAAGGCTCAGATCACCATGCCAGTGTTGCCTCTGTTTATGAATTTTTTTGTTAAAAACTTAAAAAGTTGGTTTCTGCTTCAGTCATGTCTTTGGTCACATTTAGCCTGCTCAACAAAAAACACAATAGGTTGGCAAATGTGCTTCCAGCTAGACAGTTAAAAGCTGCCTCATGTGCTTAGTAGCACTGCAGCAAAATGAAGGGAACTTCATGACTTTTGATCACATGGTGTTTGTACATTTTACAATGTTCAACTAGCTACTTTGGCCATTTATTATACCATGCTTTACCCTGTAAAGTCAATGTATCTCCCCTTTCGTACTGACATTCTGTCTAGATAGGACTCTGCCCAGACAAAAACACCCATTTACACATGGCATGTAAACACAGGCAAAGCAACTCTGCACCCGCACGTATACTCACTAACGGACACAGTTTTACACTCAGGTGCCATTACTGTTTATTATCTATCTTGTCACTGAGTTACTTTACTCCCACCTGCAGTGCAGTTCATAAGTATTTGGACAGTGGCACAAGCTATATCATTTTGGCTCTCTGTGCAACAGGACATTGGATTTTAGAATAAACAATGACTAAGAAGTAAAAGTGCAGACTTCAAGCTTTTATGTGGGGGTGTTTACATCCTTAAACAGTTAACAGTGTTGGAATCACAGTGCCTTTTGTTTAAAGTAACCCATTTTAATTCAAACAGGTCAAAGGCACTAAATGCGTGCCAAGTTAACACATGCAATTGTTTTTAAATAAATTTTGCATGGATCATTTTGTATTTTTTTTTTTTTTTTGTATTTTTAAAATGTTTTCCTGAAAAAATAATGGAAAAGTATTTGATATGACAATATGAAATGCCTTTAGTGTTATTGTGAAAGAAAATCCCCAAACAATAAAATTAAACAAACATGAGTACTTTCCCCTCATGTACTAGAAACAAACGAGGCAAAGCAGGAAATCATTTTAAAAAATGAAAATTTTCCAAATTTTATGGAACACTTGGTAGATTTTGGCAGAGCATCATCCCTGGTGATGCTTTGCCAGGCCTTTACTGCAGCCATCTTCCATTCCAGTTTGGTTTGGGGAATTTATACCTTCAGTCTTATCATCAGCAAATATAATACATGCTCAATTGGATTCAGGTTGGGTGATTGACTTGGCCATTCAAGAACATTCCACATTTTGGCCCTGAAAAGCTCCATAGTTGACTTAGCATTTTGTTTGGGGTCATGATCCTGCTGCAAGTCCACTGAGTTTTCAGGCATTTGGTTGTATCTGAACAGATATGATGTTTCTGTGCACTTCAGAATTCATGTGGTTACTGCTGTCTGTAGTCATATCATCAATAAAGACAAGTGAGACAATTCCACTCAATCAATCAAATTCATTTTATAAAGCTGGTAGTCCTGAGGCCTGGTCCAAAGACTGAAACAATTAGAGTATTTCTTGTATCTAAAAGGATACCTCATCATATAATTCAGACTGACCCTAGTCCCTGTCACAAACTTACGCAATGTAAACAACTGGGACTGAAACAGTCAGAAAGAACTGAGTGACCCCAGTCCCTGGCACAAAAGATATCTCCGGACAGGGCCGAGCAGGCAGGAAATAAATCCACACAATTTGCCAAGCACCAGATCGAAGGGACACTTATCAACCGCAAACTACCCTGAGACAGGGCTGAGTATAGCCCTCCATAGTTTTCTCCCATTGCATGAGCATTAGGGGCGGCATGGTAGTGCTGTGTTCGAGACCAACTAAAGCGAGACCAAATCAAGACCAAGACCGAAGCAAATCGAGTCTGAGTCAAGACCAAGACCAAAGGGAAGCGAGACTGAGACGAGACCGAAACAGCAGGGAATGGGTTGAGTCCGAGTAAAGACCGAGACCAGAAAACACAAGTCCAATTTGAGACTGTGATTACAGATGTATCAGATCATCACCATAATATGACCTTAAATTGTAATGTATATTTGCATTTATATTACAGAAGCATGGTATATCTACCCTGAATACTAAATTAGCAGCAGGGGAGTCTAATTGAGCCTTACATGAATAAGCCATTGGCTCCCACGAATGGTAATAAAGAGAGGGTATCCCAGTGGAGAGGAGAACCCACCAGGCAAACACATTAAGGCTGGTGTGTAAATCCAGATACTTCACACCCCTGGGCCAGACTAGAAACTACTGAGTCTTCAGAAAAACACTCCCTGTATATATGCACAGTATTTATTCGTTATTATTTCTTAATTGTGTACATACTCCTTGTTATCTTTCTATATATTTTTTTTTTTTTATCCTCTCCTATTTCTAACTGTATTGTTAGTAAAGGGCCCATAAATAAGCTTCTCACTTGGGTTACACTGTTGGTAAATGTAAGTAAAGTTGAATCTAATCTAATTCATTGATTTGGTTAAATTGACCCAGCACATAACTCCAACGTTTCAGCATTACTGGGAAAAATCTCATCCAATTTGAAAATGAAGTGCAGTAAATGATAATATCAGTAACCATGACTTGGTAATCAATGCTTTGGATCAGTTTTTCTTGCATTGTTTCTAAATGTTTTCATTTTAGCTTTGAGGATTAGTACCATAACAATGAAGTTATGGTACCAATTCTAGGTCTTTACAGAACATGTTTACATTTACTAGATGCTCTTGTTCAGAGTGACTTAAAAAAGCACTCAGGGTTAATTGTCTTCCTCAAGGACAGATTTTTCAGCTTGCCACCTCATGGATTCAATCTGCCACACTGCATTTTTTATCATGAATAAGTTACTTTGTTGACCACAAACATTTCTTACATGTTTTCAGAGGATTTTAACATCAATTACTTCCAGAAAACTTGGGAAACCAAAGCTAGTATTGTTGTTTAATCTGGTAGACTGCTTACAGAGTAAGGAAACTTGTAAATGTAATTCTGTAATTTAGGTGAAGTATCTCTTTAACAAGCTGAATGACAGTGTCAGTAAATATTGGGAGATTTTTGTAAACCACCTTTGGATTAGGATAAGAAAAATGTCTGTGGAGTCAAAATAAGACTTTTGATCTACTGTTATTAGTCCAATTGATAAGAGTAAGAGGGCACATCCCAATACATTTTCCATTATTGCGTCGCTGACAGCATAGTGCCAGAAGAAAGGTGAGGCACAAATGAGCAGAAAATCTCACTTCTCCAACTGGTGTTTTTTTAATGTTTACTCATTTTGTTCACACAACTTGTGCGTGTTTGCTTCATGAGTCTTATTCAAGCAAATATACATTTTTGAATACATATGTTATTGTTGGTGCCCCATATAGATGTCACTGTCTTGCATTACATTTTCTACACATAATGCTATAGAAAGGCCAGTGAGATCATATGGATTTGTTAACACTGGCAGCCCAATTTTAAAAACATCTGATGTAATGGGTCAAAGGAGGAATCCAAACCACATTTGCATGCATGTGAAAATGCAGCATTTTTTGAGTCCCAGGACATTTTCATCTGGCCTGAGACAATGCCAATATTTTCAGGGGGCAGAGATATTAGGATCTCATTACATCCCTGGTATTTATCAAACAAAATGTGACTTGCTACAGAGATAAGTCTGTCAGTTACTTTTCTGTGAGTTCTGTGTAACTTTTCAACCTTAATAAAAAATGAAATCAGCAGCCAACACATAGAGAAAGTTGTATTTACATTTATTGAACAATGACTTTTAAAGGGAACTGTTTTGAATTTGACTACAAAAATTAGAGAAAAGTGAGAAAATAAATGTACAAAGTTGTTACTTAAGTGACATTATTCCAAGCCATATTGCTGTAATGAGATTCTGAACACAGAGACCCATTTCCTGTCAAACTAAAATCCCCTTAAAAATTCCCTCAACGGCATAAACAATGAGTTTCAAATTTACCCTAAATCTAAATGTACATTGATTAACCCAGGGGTGCTCAAACCTTCCAGTCAAGTTCTCAAATTATTATCAAGCCCATAGCTAAGGGAATTCAATTACCTAGTTCAAGGCTATATCTAAATTGAGAAACATCAGTGTTTGTGAGGTTTAAGAACTGAGACTGCTAAGAGAAATTGTTGAAAAATTATAAACTTATGGTAAAAACAGACAAGAGGAGTTTTGTTTTTTAATAAAATCTCATATTTACACCTAAAAGAATAATATGGATGTCATCGTTGTTACAAAACAGATTTCCTGAAAAAAAAACCTTGCACCTTAACAGACCACATCTTACTCATACACAGAAGAAATTCAGTCCAGTACAAAAACAAAAGCACAATTTAAAAAGGTGTTTGAATGACAAGTCACCAAACTGTTTGCTCCAACTTTTGTGGCACACGTATAGAAAGAACAGTGTATGAAATCCACAGACTAAAAAATAGTTTTTATGCAAAAATAATTCCTGGATTTTAATTCAAGACAGTTTTCCCTCACTTTTTGTTTTTTGCCACATTTCGGGGGGAACCTTTTAGCAAGTCTCGGATTTTAAGGTAAGTTCCAGTGGCCTCAGCAACCTCTGTGAATTCAGGTGTGTCCTCAAAAGGAATAATGCCCTGTGCAAATCTACTCCGGTGAGGCACGGCTGTTACCTTCCCAGCAGAGTCGGACAGATCTCCCTCCGTAGCATCCTGATCTGAGGAGTCTGTCTGACAGTGCTTTTGTTGGACTGGTGTTTGCGGCAAGCTAGGGCTCGATGCCACCTCACTGCCTCCACCTGCAGCAGCTTGATGGCTCATGGAACTCTCCTCTTGCACTTGTGTTTTCGGCTCACCGGGTTTCTCTGCAACCGTGTGGTCTCTATCAGCTGCATCAGGGCTCTGAGGGCTCTCTTCTTCGTCTGGTGATTGCGTAGAGATACTGGGCGAGCTGAGGAAGGGAGTTCCAACAGCTGGCACCTCTGAATCACTGCTGGTAGCGGTGTCAGCGTTTTCCAAAGCTGCCCAGATCAGCCTCTGCTGCTCCTCTAACTCCTCCAGTGTCAGCTCCTCCTCCTCCCCGCCCCCACCTGCAGACTCCTCACTCACAGTGCGTCCCCGCAGAGCCGGTGAGCCATTAGTGGGCGTGGGGGGAGGTGTTCCCTTAGGAAGAGGGGGGGGAGTGGGAGTGGCTGGTGGTGTACCATGAGGTAATGGAGGGGGTGAACCAAAGGATGGTGAGCCAGGGGGCAGCGGGGGCTGGAACTGGAAGCTGTCAGAACTCCGGTGATGGCGGGATGTAGTGTCCTGGTCTGGAAACACAGACTGGTGAGTTATCCACTGCCAGAGCAGGGAGGCCACATACAAAAGTGACTCAAACATGCCCCTATTGTTTTCTGCACTCAGACTAACTATTAGTAATGACAGCAAAAAGTTCTGAAAAGCACAATGTATTCATCTGCTGGTTACTGTGTTCAGAAACCTGGATTATTACACCTCTACCTGAATCAACATCCATATCTGAACTTCTGGCATCAGATTTCCTTTTCTTTGTTTGTCGGTGAGATGAGTCAGATTCATGCAGTCTCTTTTTGCAGTTGGCACCGGGCTAGTGGAAAAAAAATATTAGTTTATAGGGCGCACACATACAGTGGACACAAAAATATTAAAAAGTGGATAATAGGGTAATTGTAGTTACCATTGGAAAATTGTTTGACAAATATGCAGCAAAATTCTGCTTCAAGTGATTATGCTGCATTGGAATAGAGCCATATAGCCTGTAGTCCTATAAGTCAGGGTGGAGGGTAAGGATTGGTGCAAAGGTTAAGTGCAAACGTCTACAAGTGATGGGAAACATTAGTACTAGTACAGTAATTTTGTCCAGCTATCAAACTTCTTTTAAGAAAGACTTACATCCTTCACACTAGGTGGTGCAGATATATTGAAGCCTGGAAAATCTATAAGCTTAGAAACATCATAGGAAATCTTTTGTCCATTGCCATCCTCTGTTTGTTCTTCACTTGAAACTATAGAGTGAACACAGTATTAATACACAGCAGGCCAAAAGTAAACAGATAGGCTTTTTGGCTAAATGCCAAACTTTTATCTACTTTCTGTGAGTCACATTTACCTGTGGATAACATCTATACGTATTTTCATCTAATATTAAAAAACGCAATCGCTAACTAGCATTAGCCCAATAACTCGAAGTCTATAAGAAAACTTGGCATGCTGTGAAACTAGTGTAAGAGTACCCATTAAACCAATGTACCCCTTAAACCCACTTCCACCTTTGGATACAAATCAAAAAGTATCCAAATATGTTTTTGAGATGTTTAATGTCTCTACCAATATCTATTTGTTACATCCATGTAACTTACATACGATTTTCCACTTGCTGCCAGTCAATTTAGAACTTATTCATGCATATATAAAAATGTTACTGAAATGCTTAATATAATTTGTTTCATACTCTAATATAATGTGTCACCAAATGAACAGGTGGAATTGATGAGCAACCAAGACAGTAGCTACATAGCTTAGTGCACTGCAGCAGCATTCTACAATATTATCTATTTCACTAAATACAACTTAAATGCGTAATTTATTTGGAAATAATTTTAGGTGCGCATAAGATCCCATAAATGCCACAAGTAGAATATCTTCCCAATATGACAGCTTGGTGAATTGCAACCCATTGAAACCCATAACCCTGGCCTTGCCAGAGCTATTCTCCACAAACTCACCAGCCGTGCAAGCAAGTCCAGCTTTTCTTATTAAACACAAAAAGTCTGAATTTTAGAATGTGTCAAAAATATTTTGGGTGTGAACAAAATATAAACTGTCATTCCACACTGCAGATATATTATGGAAATTATCTGAAATTACAACAGCACATTTCAACAAGTAGCTCCTTCAATTGAAAATCATGATCAAGAACAGTGCTTCAAATTAAAACAGCAAATCAAGTGTTTAGTGAAGTGGTTATGGTGATTGGTTGAAATCTTACCCTTTCCATCATACAGTGTGAGGCCGGAGTTCTCCATCTCTGCCTCCTTAAGCCAGCCAGGTGGGTAGCCTAGCTCCCTCATGCGGTAGATGTGAGGGGGTAGGGTATTCATATCAACTCCCAGTGCAGATAGCAGCTCCTCACTGTTCAAAACCAGAAAACAAAGGGAAATGCGTAAGACTAAGGATTCTGTAACACCAAAAATCCTAGTTTAATAGCTTTTTTGATGTAAACTGAAAATGAATTGGTTTCTGAGTGTTAGCTCCATCAAACATTTTCAATGTGCCTTGCCTCATGATTCCTGGTTTATATTTGGCAAATCGTTCCTCCACTTCCTCTGCATGGTAACGCTGATTGCTTAGGTTGCCTTGGTTACCCTGAGAAAACTCCTTCCGCTTCTCATTGATTCTGGCATTATCCTTTGGCTACGACAGCAAAAATGAACAGAACTGTTGCTAACTTGTGAAACTGGGTATTACGCTCTCCTGGCGGGCGTTGATAAGCGAATAACTTTCACATTAAAGTCAAGTTCTTCAAGACTCACCTGAGGACAGTCTCGAAGTTGATGCCCATCCAATCCACAGTTGAAACAACAAGGTTTAGCTCTGTAATATTGGCATAAACGCAACAATAAGATAGTCCTGATGACTTACACATAGGTCTTGGATTTTCTTTTACAGATCTAAGCTATACCTTTTCTCTTTTATCTGAACTTCTTGTCCATTTAGGGCGAGGACCTGGCTGAAAACCTGTTGATATCTTTGCAAAAATTCAGGAAATGTAATAATAATGCAATAGGTAATGCAAATTGGTTATCAAAATCATGTTTTACATATTATGTGTAGACAATGAAAGATCAAAGAATAAGAATCCTCTCCTGTTGTTGACCTCCTAGGGAGAAAACTGGACTATGAAAACCACATGGAAGCAGTGTTGAGGATACTTTGGAACCTGCCATCCTTCTGTCTGCTGAGGGTTATCATTTAGCAGGGGCTGTCCAAGTTTGTCCAGACAGAAACTGGTGAAATACAGGACACTTCCCACCATCTGTAAAACAACAGACAAATATTACATCCAGACAATCAAATGCAGATTGAGAGTTTTACAAAGCATGTTGCGGACATTTAGGGAGTACTTCTACAAATGAACACTCACACTGAAGGCCTCCTTAATCTTTGTGATGCCACAGGTGGCTTTAGTCTTCTTGTCTTCTTCCATAACAAAACTTGATGTCTGCACCGGGAAGAAAACCAAGGCATGAAATTAACCACAATTACACATAAGCCTGAGGAATGCTTTTATTACCAAATCCAAAACTTTACCTGAGGGTTGACACTGCTAGAGGGAGTTCCTGTTTCAATGCCTCCATACAACTGATGTTTGTGAACAATACTACAGATGGAATCTTCAATTTCTTGACGGCACTGCCTGGAAATTAAAAACAGTTCCCCAGACCGTAGATTTAAGATACAGAACCATAACTGGTCAAATTTACAAAGAAAACAAAAAGTACATACTTTGAGATGCTATTATTGGCGAAAAGGATCTGTAGAAGAGGTCCATCAATCTTTATGTTTTCAACATTGATACCACTGGAAGAAAAAAACTTGAATCAGGAACACTGTGGAAATGATACATAGGTTTTGCCTCTATACTAGTGAGTAATGTATCAATTACTTACCTAGGCCTTGTCAAAACTTTCAATTTTCTTTTTAACTCTTGATGTGGACAATAGGCTAAGGAAGGAATATCTAGATATTTCTGATCAAAACAAAATTGGCAACACGCATTTCTGTCAGTTTGCTTGGGAATTATTCAGTCCTAACGCTATGCTTTTTGAAATTTCATGAATGTAAAATTAATATTTTTGTATGCACATAGCTAACATATGTACAGTGACATGTGTTTTAATGAAGAAAGTGAATAGCCTCCCAGAGACTTGTGAAATAATGTACTACTGTGCCACATATTAACACTATCACAGTTGGTTACTGCGCTTTATTGTGTGTTCTAGATATTACAGATAGCTAATATGACTTTAACTGTGCTGAAAAAGTAGTTTACAACATAGTCAGCTGAAATGCTGTCAAACGAGGCACGTCCAACGAATGACAGGGTGAGCGGTGAAATTCAATTTTCTTCTTTGCTAGCTAACGTCATGTTGAATGGCTAACGTTAGCAAGCTACTAGCTAGCTACTGGAACAAACAAGGATATTCTCTTCTAAGAGACTGCGAATTATCTCCTCACGCTCCCCTACTCGTTCCTTGATTTCAGTGCCGCCTTCTCCATCCTTATCTTCCTCCGTGAACCGAATGTGAGTAGCAACAGGCAAACTATCTTCTAATTGCTCAAAGAGCTCACTGTCACCAAAATCAACCTCCGCCATCTTCACTCTATGGCCAGTTAGAGTTCAGAGGTCAAAACGTAATCACGCAGAAACTTTGATTGGTTGTTTTATACCACATGTTCGAAACGTTTTCCTCTTTCTACAGTTTTCAGCTAACTTCTCTGTTGTTATCAACATGAACGTAGGACAGAATTAGGATAACAATGATAATGTTGTTCAATTGTGGCACTTAACTTTCCCGTTTAAAATGTCAACATACACAACTATTCAGTTACCGCATTGGATTGGTAACAACCTGAAAATCCGTTTCATATACCTGGCAAATAGAAGCTCATTCAAAGTGACGAGCTGTCCTATCGAGGTGAGTTTTACGTTGCTTCATACACTTTGGTTTGTACTGGCCGACCGAGTGGCAAGACAGCGTCACCTATCTTTCCGTCATTAATTGTATTAATTAATACTTCAGGTCTGCTTATTTTTGCTCTTATTTAGGGACCAATGGTTCCTCTCTTTTTAGGGGCTGATCTCTTCTCAAACACTGATATCCGTACAGAGAATCATCCCCGGTATCATGCAAAGTTCGCAAAGAAAGGATTGGCAACAAAACTGCATTTCTCTTCTGGTAATTATAAAACAATTTATAGAGTATGTGCATGTACTCTAAATGTTCTTGGGGAAATTGTTCAAGCTATTTATCGGAACACGAATTGTTTATTTGTTTGAAAAAACGCTATATATTACATTAAACACAACACGACATATAACAAATTTAGGTAAAAAGTAATATTTAATCTTCATTTGAAAATATTACTAGATTACACGGGGCAAATGAGTACTTGCTTTTGGGAGCTGGATTGACCTAAGGTCAAAATTGACTTAATTAGCTTCTGGATAGGGACCCACCACCTGGGCAATATAAATCATAAAAATAAATACAATTTAACATTAAACAATAAAAATTAAGAATTGATTGTGTTGTCAAAAATATAATTGAAATCTTGTGAGATGACTAGAAGAAATATCCAGTTTCTTCATAGAAATTCTAAGAAACTGGGCAAGTTGAAGAGCTCAACATAATTGAAGCTGTGTAGATCACTTAGACATGGAAAGCAGCCAAAGGACTACTTGAAATAATTACATTAGTTTACCATTGCTTCAGTTTTGCATTCTACTGAGGCCACACAAGTTGACTTTTTATTCTGATGTTTCTGTTTGTTTATGTCAATATTTGACGGTGTTTATATGAACAAAAACACCTATTGCTCAGAAATTGATTTAAATACACTTAAGACTTCTGCACAGTACTGTGTTTGACTTTTCCTGCATTTACAAGTTGTCTTTTTCAAGAACTCCAGTAGTAGTCAAAGTTGTTTTTAGCTGTAATGCATTAGATGGGTGACATTAATATGTATTGTGGTTGGCATCCATGTAAGTACCACATTGATTTCTACCCCAACATAATGTCATATACATAGAAACAATAGCCTGAATTTAGGCACATGTTGATAAGGGGCAATTCAAAATAAATTATAATACTAGGGATCATTCCTCTACGCGTTTCCATGGAACTTCTTTTGTTCTACGAGTGTTCCATTGACGTCTTTAGTGCATCTATCCACAGCTTTTAGATTCCATGGCCTGAGGGTTCCCACTGCCAGCAATTGCCTATGGTTCTACAGCATCCAAGGTGTTTTTCGAGTGGCCTTTGAAATGTACAATAAACAAGAGCAGCTGTCTGTATTGGAGAACTTTCAGGTAACATTTCAGACTCCTAGTTATAAATCTATCCATGGAGGCTACAACTTACAGTTTTTAATGTCACCCTGTTAAATGGTACTGTGACTTCATGGTACTAAATAGTCAATCTTACTCTAGGATTTATGGAAGTCCCGCCTAAATGACATTCCATTAAAGATGAACTACAGTCTCACTGTTCAGCTGGATCCTCTGCCATCCCAGGTCATTGTGGACATGTATGACCAAGACTTAAAGCTCAAACTGATGTCTCAGAGCCTCCAAGGTAACCTGCATGAAGCTGTGGATATCCCCCAGACTGACACCGGCTCACCAGCGTTCACTTCAGCAGATCACGATTACTGCACACTCACAGATAAGAGTTTGCTGGCACAGCCAGTCCACCTCTGTGCCTCAGTCTTAAGAAAGAAACTACAGGCCTTGGAGGCAAAGCTCAGCTCAGACCAAACTCTCAGGACCAACCAGCAGGAGACCATCCTGCTTCTTTTGGAAAACATTGAGCGCTGTGTGAGCAGGCCCCTGGAGGAAAGGGATGTGGCAGAGACTGTAATAACTCTACTTGATGCTCAGAAGTTGAGGTCTGTGTACTCCAGCCACTTGCTTTATTCCATAGGCCGCTGGCTTGGCCAGCAGTTTCATGCGGCCAACAGCAGTATCAGCCAGCAGGTAGAGGACTTCAAGGTGCGGCACATAGAGAGAATCACAGATCTGCCACCTGCAGAGGAACTGGCCTCAGAACTGTTTCCAGAGGCAATGCGAACTCTGCTACTCCACTGGATGGGTCTGAGTGATGATTCAACCCTGTGGAAGAGACAGTGCGAGTACCCCATCCTGCTACTAATCCTGGAATTTGCCAACCACAACCTTATCACTGGTGTGGCACATGTACTTTACTCAAGTCTTAAGGTTAATTTAGATCCACCTGATTCGGAAGGTTTAGGTACAACTGCTTTTATGTGAATAAAGGCACCAGCAAAATCACAAACCAATCCCCAGTAAGTATGTTAGTTCCCAAAGCATTGTGATGGTCCCGCATGGGGACAAATCAATGACACTTCTCAGTATGGATGTAGTGCAGTTCTCAATTCATGTATCATCTCACCTGCTTGTGACCAAAAGTGCTGCAGCATAGCCTTCATAGCTTAGAACAGTGTTTCCCAATCCTGGTCCTCGGGACCCAAAGGGGTGCACGTTTTTCCCCAAGCACTCACACACCTGTTTTATATGTTGCCCTACCACTTACACACTTGATTAATGTAATCAACCTATCATCAGGTCTTTAATTTGAATCAGGTGTGTGAGTGCTAGGGCAAAAACAAAAACATGCACCCCTGTGGGTCTCGAGGACCAGGATTGGGAAACACAGGCTTAGAAGCTTAACAGTGGTTCCCAACCAAGAGTACTAAGACGCTAGGGGTACTTGGTCTATCCACTGGGTGCGCTTGAGAAGACTGATGAGACCGTAGGCTTACTTGTATAATGAACATGAGGGGGTACTAGGTGCATGGCAAAATTCAGCTGGTGGTACAGAAACAAAAGTTTAGGACCCACTGTCTACAACATGCCTAATAAGTCTGAATGAAAGACTAATATGAATGTACAGTATGTACACATGGCTAGTGCTACCACCAGCATTTTTAGAATTCACCTAGTTACAATGAAATATAATGGCACCCTTGCACATTTATTTAAAGAATCCTTTTTCTTCCCAAATAAGTTGAAATTGAAAAGAACATTTTGGCTCCATATATTGTCATTGGATTTAATTGGATTGTCATTTGTGTACCAATTTTATTTTCTCTAAATTCATATAAAATTTTTATTTACAAAATGACAAATAGCTTGTGTAATGGCACGCTAGAGCTTGTTCTTTTAGTCAAAAACATGACTTCCAACACCCATCCTCCCTGATCCCTCCCGTGAAAGTGATTAAGATTCAAATCATCTTCCCAAAAGTATAATTTTATAGATATTCATGTTTCCCACCACAAAATAAATCTGCTACACCTTTAAATGAGCCTTTGTTTATTTTCAAGACATTAGAATTTGAAACAATATGCCACTTGCTTTATCAATGTCTTGCACAACTAAATCTTTTGTCACTGCTCATGTATTTTGGGATCTGCCCGTGTAAGTCATTTACGAGGACCGTCTCATTACACAAGATCGTCTAAATGAATGTCTGTTTGGTTGCTAGAGGCCTCAGATATATTAAATGATTATGAAATACAGAAATATATTTCTAAGTGTGAATCCCAAATCATTGCCAAAATGCTGTTTAAAACATACAAAAGGCAACCATTTATGTTGTTTCTTCATATGTTGCTTGTTAGACCCACAAAATATTTTTATTATTCTAAAAAGCATTAATGGTCAAAAACACAAGGGAAGACTTAATCAACATAGAGACTTTAATTTCAAGAACAAGTATATTGTTTGTTCCTTCCATGATGCTGTCAGCTGGTAGACATTTTAGTAGTATCTACTGTCTTACATTTCCATTCAGTAGAAAGATAAATGCTAAAAATTGAAATTAGAATTCAGATCAATTTTGAAAGCCTCTTGGTAAATGAATGTAAACAGAATTATTTCACTTCATCTACATATTGTTCCATGTCAAACCATCAGAAATATATACAAGTTTAGTAAAAAAAGAAAAAAAACTGATATGCAATCACAACAGAACTCTAAATCCAGCCAGGATCAGTCAAACTATTGCATAATTCTGGAAAGATGTACAGATTTCTATCTATTTACATGAGAATGTTCCAAGATGTGAGATTGTTTCTAAATAAATTATTACAGACCCAATGCAACAACATCCATGCAAGCGTGAGCGCTAGCTGTGAGTGGCGAGACCTATATGAGGAAGAAAGCAAGGACAAGCCAGTGCATGGTTTGGGATTAGATGGTGTCCATGCCCCGTGAGAATGAAGAGCCAAAGCCTAGTCCCATGCCCCTCTGAGTGTGGGTCTGTGACCGGGCCATCTCGTACTGGACATCAAGGTTATGGAACATCTCTTCCTGCTGTTGCAGGGTCTTCAGGCCTTCGTCATTTAGTGGCTTTGAGGCCTCACCTTCCTCTTCTCCCTGATAGAAGAGATACCAGTGCTTGAAATTTAGTTCTAAACCATATTTCACACTCATATTACAAAAAAATTTGATTCAACTATACATACTTTGATGCCCATCAGTTTACGAAATTTAACATTTTGGTCCTTATTTCCAAAGTTCAGCTTCTCCCACAACTCAGCTGTCTGGGACTTGTCCTTCAAAACAAAGAGTTTGCATGTATTAGTAACTTCAAGAACTGTGACCAATTGTTAGAAAATAAAGTACATGAATCTATATATAAAAACAACTGATGTAGGTGTAATATAGACAGTGTTGGAGATTAACTGGTGAATAACAGTAAATTAAAATGAATGCTTAATCTTACTCCTTCCTTCTTTCCCTGCCAAAGCTTCTTTCTCTTCTTCTCCTGCTCAGCAAACTTCATAGGATTGACAGCAGAGGGATTATAATAGCTGGGCACAGCAATGCCAGTCTCTGCTAAGGTTTTGGCTTGTAGGGCTGCCATCTGAGCTGCCATGGCAATCTGGGGGGTGACCTGGGTCCCAGAGGCCAGGAGAGCTGCCACGTTGAGGACCGGGTTGGAGGCAGCCGCCGCCGCCGCAGCCGCCGCCGCCGCAGCCACTACTGTGTCCGTCAGCAGGGGAGCTGGTACTAGAGAGACAGAGGAAGGTGGAGAGCAGACAGGGACTGGTGTCAATGGTTTCACCCTCACAATACATATTTGTACAAGAAATTGATAGCCAAAGACAGTGTCTTACCTGCAGGCACATCCTGTTGCTGTTTTTCCAGCATCTCCTTTTCCTTCTGCTCCTGGAGTTTCTTTGCCCTTTCCAACCTAGAGACAGAACAGAGTTAAGGGTGCTCATGCTTGTCAGCTAGGCTTTTGGAGGATAATGAAAGACGGCCCATTATCCTAAAAGAGATGCTTAAGTGACAAAAGCTTCAGCCTCACAGTTCCTCTAAGCTGCTGTAGTACCTTCTGGCAAGGGCTTCCTGTGCGTCCATGGCAGTGTTCCTGCCCCGAAAAGCCGGGGGGCTCACAGACCTGCTACGACTCTTCTCTTTTCGGCGCACTTTCTCAGTCTTCTTCTTCCGCTCCCTAATGAGACCTCATTGCATTTTAAGATCTACAGAATGATATACATTGGCACGCACGCACGCACACTACAATACGGTGCAGAGCCAGGGTGCAGTGGTAACACTCTTAGGTATAAGTAACAAGTTACTCCCAAAGACCTCAATTTCTTGTCCAAATTCACCCCAAAATATAGATAATTTAAAAAAGATAAAATAACATTGTGGCAAACATGAAACAGTCATGGTTACCAATGACAATCTCAGTTTGAGTACCAAGTAAAACCCACCTGCTTTTACTCCTGCTTCGCTGACGGTGTTTGGTCTTTGAACCTGACCGGGACCTGCCCCTCTTTTTCTTCTCCCGCGGGGACCGCGACCTCCTTTTCTCCCGACTTCTGCTGCGATGACGTCTAGAATTATGGGAAAACAAGAAATCCCATTAAAAGAAACTCATCAGGACATGGATGGAATTTCATGAAATTACATCAAACAATTGTCAGTGCCTCCAAGTAAATAGAAAAAGTGTGCACTAATCTGGTATTGGCAATGGCAGGCGGCTCTCTGAGTCCATTAAAAATGAACAATGCGGATGTATTTTCAAGTACAGTTGAAACTCATCTACACCAATAACTATACTGATAACTAGCCATGTACGTTTGTTATCATTCTGCAGAATTGGCTTGCCTACCTGATGCATTTGTTTGACTTAACTCTGAGTAACAAACAGAAAATTTACAGAAATTAAATAAATTTCCATTACTTTTCCAAAATATGTAGCATTTACTGTCAAAAACTTTTCCAGGTCTGGAACACAGTTTTCTAATTCATTGACTTACAGGATTTTCATGACGTGAACAAAAAACATGCAAATCCCTCCCGTTTACAATACCGATCAAGATATCATGTAGTACTTCACGTAACCTAAACTCACCTGTCACGCGAGTGTGATCTGGAGTGGCTCCGTCCCTTCTTATCTTTGCGCCGGTGTCGGTCTTCCCCATTTTCAGCAGACAGTCTCTCCCTGCCCCTCTCAGTCTGCTCTGGCTGCTCACTCAGCTTGCTGTGAGATTTTGATGGTTTCTCCGAATCCCTCCTTCGTGCCTGTTTTAAGAAGAAGTTGTCTCTTTCAGGAAAATAGTGCAACAAAGAGAGTTAGTACAACGGTTTTATACAGAAAATACTAAAGCATGTTGAGAACTTACTCAATTCAGTCATACTGCACATTTCCCTCATTAAGAAAGACACCAGAAACCCTCATGACCAGGTTATGTGTAAACTGTTGGAGCAACATTTTCAGTCTACTTTTAAAATGTGTGTTTACATTTTTTACACTCTCCTATGATATTTTTACTAGAGATACATTTCAAAATGATTTATCCTCCAAGTCCAATGTACTTAGCCTAGTACATCCCCAAACATATAGTGCATAAGGTGTCAAGGTTTCATAAAGTCCTACACCTATTCAAATGCAACAAGAACAGCCAGTTCCAATCATAAAGTTTTAAAATAATGTTTTAAAAGCCTAGTTCCTAAAACGAAATGTAGGTTACCATGGAACATCATCGGGCGGCTTTAATAGTTCATAAAACACTACATTCCTTCGTCCATCTATAGGTGCGTTTAGCCAGTAAGAATCCATAGCTGGGCAAAGAATGACTTGGATTAATAAGGTTACTGGTAGCAGACTTCAATCTTAGACTAATTTCAATGACAATGCAGCTTGATGTGAACCCATTAAAGGCTGTAAAAAAATGCAAACGTTAATTTTCGTTATTTTCAACTGCTTTAATTCTAGGTGCCAAGTGTGAGTTTGAATGACTGATAGTTACCTGTCCGAGTAGTAGGCATATTATTTTGCTATGTCAGCAGCGTCTTCATTTCAGTGTCTCTTCGTGCTTTAGCACGCTGAGTATGATTTATTGTAGAAATGTTATCATGTGATCTACACACAGGATTTATCAAAAAAATCCTACATATTCAATCTTCACCATCTACTATGGTTATAGTAAAAGTGACAGATGTCCAAGATGGATGTTTATGTATATCAATATATAAAATGTATTCTTCCATTTCACTAATTTCATGCCCATCTTCAAAACCCATTGAAATCTTTATCAACTTTGATTAATGTAAAATAGCCTACACTGTTTAATACTTACCACGATAAAATAAAAACTAGACATTCAAGATGGTGACAATGCGGTTCTTTTAGTTCACTAAAATGAACTAAGATTAGTTACCTCTTTGCTCCTGCTCCGACTTCGTCTGTGCTTTTTGTCACCTGTAAAAGTAATAAAAAATAAATTGGTGAGAACCACGACCGCTTCAATTAGGGCTGCAGCTATCAATTATTTTGAATCGATTATTCTATGAATAAAATTATTGATTGTTAAAAAAAAAAACTTTCTCAGGGTCTATGTGGTGTTGCTTTTTATCTTTAACCAAAATATAAACAAGTAATGTCTTGGTCCAATGTTGTATGAGCTAACAAAAGATCCTAGACATTTTAATATGGGCATATCTATATTGCCAGCCACGTGAAATCCATTGGATTGAGTGAATCTGTCATTAACTGATTTCCTTTTATGAACCGTAACAGTCACAAAAAAAATACATTGTTGCATAGTGTTTATATATTTCTTTAGTATACTATAAGCGGGGTAAATAAAAACAAATAAAGCTAAGGAAAACAATTTTTCAGATTGGCACAAGCCTATGCGGTGATGCCCACTATGATAAGAGTACACTGTTCACTGGTACAATATAGATGTTCACTGCTCTTCTCTAATAAGAGCATTAAACATCATGCATTCATTCCTTCATACAATCAGCCTGAAAACAACCATTTTACATTTTTCTTAGCAATGATTTAGTAATCTGTGTGAGAGTTGGTTTACTTGTTCTTTTGGTATTTAACTTTCAGTTCCATCAACTAGCTACCATTTTTCAGACAAGCAGTCCCAGAGTCTAAGTATGTAAGACAACGTCTGCCTTTCCATAGAGTGTGCGCGAGATATACCCTTATCCACATCACAGTGAATAACCATGACAGCTAAGTTACCCCTCAACCTCATGTCAAAGCCAAATGCAATGACCAGTTTGACTGGGATCTGAAGATGTGACCTAGCAAATGAACTAAATCTGTTAACTTGAGCTACAAACATTATGCTTTGTCAATTTCAGGACATTTAACTTACTTGATTTGCGCTTTCGGTCAATGGAGCGCGACCTTGATCGTGACTGGTGGTGTTTGGAACTTCTGGACAATTTGGATGATTCCATAATGTGTTTTCTTCTGTCCGTGTAAAGAGAGCCCATCAACGGTAGCAGGTCAGTCGAATCGGCATCACTTGCCTAAATTGAACAAAGTAAACGGTTCAACTTGACAGTTATTTGTTCTTTGAAAGCAGCGACCTGTGATGACCGTTTCAGCACAAAACATTTTAAGTTGTTATCCCAAAACGACTGCTAACTGGTTTATATTAAAGACAAATATAAAATATCTTATGCAACAATGCTGTAACAAAATGTTGTAACCACTTTCTAGCTAACAAAAAAAGCAGCTCAATTCAAGCAGTCAGAGGAAGGGCTGTAATCCTAGTTCCGTGTCTGAGTGACCATAGGAGCAGAGTAAGGGGCGGGAGAAATATAAACAGGTCACACTGGACTATTAAATTTCTCATTATCCCATTTCTAATTGTCTTCTGATTATATACGACCCATTCTGATTGCATCAAACCAAGTTACTGCAGGCAGCTAACTTACACTTCCTCCTCATCTAACTCTCGTTCTGATTAAGTAATCTAACCTGTTACCCAGTCTTGTTTTGGTAACAAAGCTATTTTAGTTGCTATCAGTTTAAATTCCATATTACATTGTTTAGCATAGTACTTCTAATAACTTACTAACATGTTCTAGATTTATGAATATAATATGAATATCATAAACAATTTTGCGCCGTTGATTTTCCAACAATTTATCTCAGTTGAGACAAGGCTGCTTGTCTGTGCCCTACCAGTTGATTAAAAATGATTAAGTATTAAATAAGTCACCTTCAAAATGATTGATAATGATTAAAATCATGTTTGATCATCTTTATAAAGGCGGATTGTACCGTAGTAACAAACGCTTTTTCTTCAGTAACGTTATTGTAACCGGTGCCATGGGTTACTAGTCAGGCTAGCTAACTTAACATTAGATAGCTAACGCTAGCAAGGCTTTGCTAACGAAGGCGATGCTACATCATATACTACAGTTTATGTTGTAGCCAATTACTAAGAAGCGGATTGTTCGTTTCGTAAACAAATCAATATATAACAAACTGATAAATCAACCTAGTTACTGGTGTAAATTATATTTAGTTAGCGAATATGTTGATGTCGTTTACTAGGCTGTGAAATAGTAGGTAACAATCTCGGGCTTGGCTTGTGGACATTCTCTGCCATGGCTGCCAACGCCAAAGACGCCATCTTGATGAAACAACATCTTTAAAATAGCAAGAGCTAGTTAGTATAAATGCGTATATGAAGCCAATGGTAGAGCGTTGTTTATATCCTCTTAACACTTACCGCCATGGTAAACTTGAATAAAACCTTGAAAATAAGATTTAGTTGTTATTTCAGTGATAACGTTGAATTTCGTTCGATGTAAGCCAAGACCCTTTCAGTAATGATTACTGTACCGCCAAACGTATCCCTGTGGTGGATGGTTCGCGAACGATCAGCTCTTTTGAATAGATTTTGTTTTCGTGACACTGGGAACCGAATCGCGTCTACGAAATAGACATTTCGACTCCATGATTTACACACTCAGATAAGTACAGCATTTTAAGCGTAAAACGATGATTATCTGGAAATAAGGGTTGGTGAATACTCACCACAGAAATGGAAATCTGGTCAACGATAATTTCTGCAGTGTGTAATTGGTTTCGTGGTCAAATCGAACAAACACGACTGATTAACATTTAAAGTATATTCGAACTTGCATTAAACGACCTGACATTGTGACAACTTAAAATATATATATTTACGTTTTAATGATTTTAAGTAGATTTTCAACAAATTTGAATGCACGAAGCTTCACTTATACGTGGAGGGAACCAAACTATTCGGCTCACTGAACCAAGCAGTAGGTTGCCTTTACCACCATGGGGCTTACAGCGGAATGAAGCCCTCTAGTGGCCAAAATGATGATTTACCCAGAGATACTTTTGTAGAGGTGTAAAACTATATCTAAACCTGTGAACTTGACGCTTCCTACGTATTACTTCCGTATCCACATCCTTGGTCTTCCTTTGACTTTTGAATGGGACCTGCAGGTACCCGTGAGCTCAGGAACATTTTATTTCCATCTACTGTAACCCTAATTAACTCTGTGACCCAGAGAACTGGCCCAGGCGGTTGGCCCAACGTGCTTCAAGACCACAACCATTGCGCCTGCACTTTTTAGGAGGCTGAACAAAAGCCCGCCTGTCCTCCAAGATCCTTGTGAACTTTTACCACAGCACAATCGAGAGCATTCTGACAAACTGTGCCACAGTGTGGTTTAGCGGTTGCTCCGTAGCTGACCGGAAGGCCCTGCAACGGGTGGTAAAAATCGCCCAGCGCATCACTGGTGCCCAGCTTCCTGCCATCGCAGACCTCCAGTGCAAGCGGTGTCTGTGCAGGGCACGTGGGATCGTCAGCGACCCTTCACACACATGCCACAAATTGTTTGCCCTCCTACCGTCAGGCAGGCGGTACAGGTCTCTTCGATCCTGCACCAGCAGGCTCAAGAACAGTTTCTTCCCATCTACTGTAACCCTGCATAACTCTGTGACCCAGAGAACTCTGTGACCCATCACTAACCATACCACCCCGCCTCTCAGGGACCTTGTTGCACTACTCCCTTTGTACTACTCTGACACTGCCTTGCAAAGTCTGATAATGGAAGTTTTCAGTTGTTACAGGTACATGTCTACCTCAGGAACCTCACTGCTGCTATCCCTCCATTTCAGTTGCACATGCACCTTGCACATTCAGTTTGCCTCTTTGCACATTTAGAACTGCCATCGTGCTTGCATTTTTACAGTTGTTACATATGCATGTCTACCATGGGGACCTCACAACTGCTATCTCTGCATCCCGATTGCACATGCTACCTTACTCCTTCAATTGTTCCTTGATTGCACATCTAGAATGCCATTTGTACCCAGAAAACTATTATCCCACTTGTAACATACACTATAATTAATACTTGTACATTTTCTGCCCTCTTCTATTTGCCTTAATTGCACATTTAGTATTGCCATTTGTACGACATTTGCCTTCATTGCACATCTATACATTCAACTGGTAATATACATATACTTATTACTTGTAAATACTTGTACATTTTCTGCCCTCTTCAATTTGTACTTCTGGTTAGATGCTAACTGCATTTTGTTGTTCTGTACTCGTACTGTTCAATGACAATAAAGTTGAAACTAATCTAATAGTGCCCAGAGGGCAGCAAGAACTGTCAACACAAATTTGTGGACAGGTAAGTGTCAGATGGGGCTGTCTCGCTCTAATGACTCCATGTGGTATGACTGGCACCAGCAAACTTCAGTCTTCATTGGTGGCCGGAGCATGCATTTTCTTTAAGTTTGTGTGTACCAGTGGTTGAGTGGCTGTGATAAGAAGCAGAATGACTTGGCATCAGAGGACACCACTCAAAATTCAACTCTCCCACAGCTGATATGGAGTTCTGCAAGGTCATAATTGCAAATTGGACATTACAAAATTGTGAGAGGAGAAAAATGGATAACAGAAAAAGAAGGAAAAGACATATTTGAACAACAACTCAGCAACAACTTTCAGCATAGTCCTGCTTGCTCGAATGTACCTGCTTGAGGTCAGGACTCATAAGACAGTAAAAATCTGCAATTTATATGAGATCATGCTACAGCTTTTTACTGAATGTTGCCAGCCATTACTTCATGAAAATGTGAAACAAAATGTTACAGTAGTTTGTTTACAGGCAAGCTCTCTAAAGAGGCACAAGCACATGGTGCAAGTTCTAGTTGAAGTTATTTGTTATTTTTTTTAAACAAATTACTTTTTGAACCTCTCATTTTGGTCTGGATAATATGTGGTTTATTTGTGATTTATCTAGTACAATCACTATCATACCATAGCCATGAAATTCCAAGTTTTAAGTGTTTTTTATAACATGGGGCACATATCAGCATATCTAGTAAACACATTTTGGGGGCCCGTTTTGGCTCGACAGCACAACTTTTACAAGTGCAATTATCTTGGAATTCATCTTTAATCTGTGTGTTTCTAATCTAGATGGTAATGCTGAAAACTGCCATATAGTAAAGGAGTTGTCTCAGAAAACGTTTTTATATTTTATATGGTCTTCAGAATTTGACACTGCAAATGTGAAGCTAATTCTAATCCTACAAAACAAGGTTCCAGGTGCAGGATTTAGTGAAATAACACCCATTGGTTACATTACCACTGTAACCTTCAGTCATTCTGGGACTGGGAGTGAATGGTAGAAAACCCCCAACATTAACACACTACATGAACTAGAAGAACAACATTATACTTTCAAAGATCTCGCATTCAGTATTTAACCTGTTCGATTAATATTAGGTAGAATTTATGAGACGTTCCTTTGTCTGCTCGCCACAAGTTCATTTGGTGGCGCTAACAAACCTCGAAAGTTGGTTGCTAACATCTTACTCACATAAACTCATAAAATCCACAGATGTTTCGCTTCCTCTGAGGTCAGTCTGCCCGCATCACCCGTCACTTTTGCGCACGCGCAACCTACCAAAGACTGTTGAATATTGCGAAGACAGCTAACAATTACAATGAGGTTCCTCTTGTTCTGAGAACAGGACCAGTAGGTCTAGAAAGCGCAAATAAATATGATAACATATTTGTTCGTCCATATACAACAAAGGAGTTACGCAACACTTATCAGAGAGGTTTTCAAAAATTTTATATTTTTGGGTTGGTTCCAATATCTAAAAAATCCGTAGAGAGCTTAATTTTCAAAAGTCGGTTAGTTGGTTGTCTTTACTCTCTTGTAGCGTCTTTGTTAGGACATTTATACCGCCAAATTCTAAACCCATGCATTGGGGTGTTGTTGTGTCCGTCTAACCGCCAGCAACCGGTGAGCTAGCCAGCTTCAACGGGTGAGTTTGTGTCCTGCGTATATAGAGATCTCGTCTTCCTTTCTAGCACCTATATTTTAGTGCCCTGGACCAGAAGCTATCTTCCACCTAGCCAGCGAAGAATAGCCAGTTAGCTAACTAGCTGAAATGACTGCTCCACAGATAATGGGGGTTTGTTTTAATTGCCACCAGGCGCCGAGGCGGTAGGCTATGACTGAGGACATTAAGGCAAAACTGTTATTTCTATGTTTTTGTTCAAATGGTCGATGTCGTTGTGCATGTCGTCTGTTTTGTCGTTACAGTATGCATTTGGGATTGTAATTCCTGGAAGTTGTTGTTAAAATAGTCAATGTCGTTGTGCCTATTGTCGTTATTCCTTGTTTTACAATACAGGTCACTCACTGTCTGATCACGTCACGTGCACTTCACGTCTTTGGATTTACTAACTCATTCTGAAAGCGTTTTTGTTTTACATTTTAAAAGATTTGTTACACTATGCTCTTAACGTCGGTTGGATTATACTTTATTTTTGGTACTTTGTGTCATTGAACAATTAGTATGAGCAATTAGCATATACTATTAGTATTTGGTTTAGTGCATTATTGACCGCGGTACACACAACCCTGCTACCTTCAAAATGAGGCTCCGGGACAGACACATCTTGTACCACACACCAAACAAATAAACTAATTCTGCATAATATTTCAATTAAATATAGACCATATGAAAATGTATTTCACTCAGAAAACTTGAGCAAATCATGCATATTAATCTCACTAATTTTGTCAATAGTAGTGGATTGCATAAGCATTCACTCCCTTCAACATTTCGTTGTGTTATGAGTGTGAATATCCTACAAATGTTTAGAAATAACAATATAGTTTGGCATATTTATTCAGGTTCTTTGTTTAGGCAAGCCTACATTTGTTCAGGAGTCATACTTAGCCAAGTTACATAGGACATTATAGGACTAACAACTTCTTTGTCCCACATATGCAATACTTGTATGGTAACTTCAATAGTAAGCCTAGATTCAACTATGCCAACTACGACCAGGTCACTTTTATAATGTTAATTTCACATAAAGAAGTAATTGGGAGATGTTTGACAATAACAAATAAGACATTTAGGGGGTATTTCAGAAAGCAGGGTTAACATACTCTGAGTTTAAATCCCAACTCTGTGTTCTCTGACTCTGAGCTGTCAAACTCAGTTGACAGTTATAGAACAGGTGGTAAAACTTAGTTCAGTCAATTTAGTTAAGTTAACCCTGAGTAAAGCACAAGCATGAGGAGATAACACGAGTCACCATGGCAGCAGGAGAAAAAGTGCTTGAACGCCCTACTTCTCCTGAGTGGAGTTAGAAATATGAATGAATGCATATGCAGAATGAGTATATATTCAAGAAAACAAGCAATACAGTAGCAGCAGCAAAAGAATGTGAGCTGGCGTGGCAGTAGTTGTGTGGTCCACTACAGATTCTACCACAGGGCATGCACATTTGGGGAAAAAACATTACTCATATGCAAATAATTAGAAATGATCGAGTTCAGGGGTTGGAACCAGGTGGTCAGCAGTCAAATGCTTTATTACATCCACAATTACAGTGCAGTCAGTAAGTTTCTGGACAGTGACAGAAATTGTTTTCTGCACCACATTGGTTTTGAAAGGAATCAGTCACTAAGGTGAAAGAGTGGACTGTCAGATCTAATTTAGGGGGATTATTTGCAGTGGATATAAAGTCTACACACCCCTGTTAAAATGCCAGGTTCTTGTGATGTAAAAGAATGAGACAAAGATAAATTATGTCAGAACTTTTTCCTCCTTTAATGTGACCTATAACGTGAACAATTCAATTGAAAAACAAACTGAAATCTTTGAGGGGGAAAAACAAAAAACTCAATAACCTGGTTGCATAAGCGTGCACACCCTTAAACTAATACTTTGTTGAAGCACCTTTTGATTTTTATTACAGCACTCAGTCTTTTTGGGTAGGAGTCTATTAGCATGGCACATTTTGACGTGGCAATATTTGCCCACTCTTCTTTGCCTTAGCGCTCTAAATCTGTCAGATTGCGAGGACATCTCCTGTGCACAGCCCTCTTCAGATCACCCCACAGATGTTCAATTGGATTCAGGTCTGGGCTCTGGCTGGGCCATTCTAAAACGTTAATCTTCTTCTGTTGAAGCCATGTTTTTGTGGATTTGGATGTGTGCTTTGGGTCGTTGTCGTGCTGAAAGGTGAACTTCCTCTTCATCTTCAGCTTTCTAACGGACGCCTGAAGGTTTTGTGCCAAAATTGCCTGGTATTTGGAACTGTTCATAATTCCCTCCACCCTGACTAAGGCCCCGGTTCCAGCTGAAGGAAAACAGCCCCAAAGCATGATGCTGCCACCACCATGCTTCGCTGTGGGTATGGTGTTCTTTGGGTGATGTGCAGTGTTGTTTTTGCACCAAACATACCTTTTGGAATTATGGCCAAAACGTTCAACCTTGGTTTCACCAGACCTTAACACATTTTCCCACGTGCTTTTGGGGGGCTTTGTTTTTGCACACTTCAGCCGGGCTTGGATGTTTTTCTTTGTAAGAAAAGGCTTCTGTCTTGCCACCCTACCCCATAGCCCATTCATATGAAGAATACGGGAGATTGTCACATGTAGCACACAGCCAGTACTTGCCGGAAATTCCTGCAGTTCCTTTAATGTTGCTGTAGGCCTCTTGGAAGCCTCCCTGACCAGTTTTCTTCTCGTCTTTTCATCAATTTTGGAGGGACGTCCAGTTCTTGGTAATGTATCTATTGTGCCATATTTTCTCTTCTTGATGGTGACTGTCTTCACTGTGTTCCATGGTATATCTAATGCTTTGGAAATTCTTTTGTACCCTTCTCCTGACTGATATCTTTCAACAATGAGATCCCTCTGGTATTTTGGAAGCTCTCTGCGGACCATGGCTTTTGCTCTGAGATGCAACTAAGAAAATGTCAGGAAAATCCTACTAGAACAGCTGATCTTTATTTGTGATTAATCAGTCACTTTAAATGATGGTAGGTGTGTAATGACTTCTATTTACCATGAGTTTGAATGTGATTGGTTAATTCTGAACACAGCCACATCCCCAGTTATAAGAGGGTGTGCACACTTATGCAACCAGGTTATTGTAAGGTTTTTATTTTTCATTTTTCCCCCTGGAAGATTTCAGTTTGTTTTTCAAATGAATTGTTCACATTATAGGTCACATTAAAAGTAGAAAAATTTCTGACATGATTTATCTTTGTCTCATTCTTTTACATCACAAAAACCCGGCATTTTAACAGGGGTGTGTAAGAGTTTTTATATCCACTGTATATATGTAAACTGCAGTACTCTATCAACACGAGAACAAGTGTCAATGTCAGGAAAGCAGGCCATCATTACACTGAAAAATCTGAAGGTTAGGGTCAAAATATTGAAGGTTAGGGAGAATCCCACAAGACCACAGGGTTAGGGCCTACTAGTATCTACTTATTACTCGGAATAGTCATAGGAATTGAGTAATTGTTAGCAAGCCTGAAGATGAACTTTACACTGCCAAAGCTCTTTCATTTCATGGCACAACAACGTTCTTTTCTTTAATTCGTAAATAACATTGATACAGTAACTATCAATATAGGTGAAGATAACTGACTATTTCGTCAAGTGGAAGACTAGAGAATCGTGGAAACCCCTCCTCTTTTACTGCACAAAGGGTTGTGATCTATACTACCCCAAAAAGCATGCCCGGATGCATACTTAAATCCATCAGAAATAGTCACAAAATAACCGTAAACAGTTTTATTTTAGGATTACTATAACGTAGCTACTGAAGCTTGTAGCCAGTGACGTTTTTGTCTAGGCTGAACAAATCCTAACGCCTCGATAACACTTAAAGCGTCAAAGCAGAAAACTTACAGAACATTTTGTGCAGCTACGCAATTGGTGTCCATTTTGGTCCGTGGTCCTACCATCTGGAACAGTTGATTGTAATGGCCTTGGTCCAGACGAAAGTAGCTAAGAAATTCCTCTCCTAAAAGCCGAAGCTCTTCAATCAGTCGGTTAAAGTCCCCAACCTGTTTTCGCGATCTCAGCAGTTATAAGTGCAAAAAAGATTTGACATTCACCGTTCGCTACTACTTCCGCCCTGCTTCCACACATACAGTTCTGCAACTGCTTCTGCACTGCAATGCTGCAAGCCAATCGCAGCATTCCATTTTTAAATGTTTTATTATTATATTATTATTATGTTTTATTATGATGTTGTTTTGATTATTTCATTTGAGTATTTGTTTTTATGCTATTGTATTTTTATATTTTTTCTTTGTAAAGCACATTGAATTGCTTCTATGTATGAATTGTGCTATATTAATAAACTTGCTTGCTTGCTTCCATTTGAACAAATTAACTTCCGGTGTTTCACAGCGCGTTGACATTGTAGACGTGATCGAGGCTTGGAATGGAATGGGCTCATATGTCTTTTTGATGATGTGACTGCTGATTGCAGCAGCAGAATGAATTCTAAAGTGTACAGAAACCTTTGCTCTGGTATAATATTACAATGTACCGTAGCTGGAGTAGACCTTTTACTTTTTTTTCAGCTATTTTTATACCAAAAAGAACAATGAACTCTCCAGATGAAATTCCTTTGAATACCCTAACCTGCATTATTACTTACATTGACATCATCATTTTTAAAATCTAATTCTAGACAATACTGGCAAATAAATATAGCTAATTGTATAGCTTTGGGAGTGTAAGTTTTCAGTAGTGCATTACATTGTTACAGTTGATTGTTACAGTACACATCATTGCTGTCTGTATCAGAAAGTAGTTTGGCTGTCTTTGAATTCACATCGATTCATGCATTTGACACCTTTTGTTTTTAAAGCTTTCCTGCAAAAATTACCACCAGACACATTACTTGTTTGCTGATATACGGAAATACAAACTCCCAAACAGGGTCTCAGGGTTGGTTAACTCTTGATTGAAGATTTGAACTTTTCGGCTTTTAAGTTTTTCTCCTCCTCACATTTGGAATAAATTCCAAGATAATTTGAAACTGAATGAATTGGTTCCTCTTGGTCAATTCAAACGGATGATAAGAATATTTCTATGAAGAATGTGTTCGTCTTATGAATTTTTGAGCGTTTTTTTATTATTATTATTATTATTATTAGTGTTCATCTTTTATTATTTTTAATTTATTTTAAAAATAATAAAAGATGGGGTGTGTTCGCCATACTTTCTATTTGGTCTCAGCATGACTTCCCCTGCTGGATAAAAGTTAAATATAAAGCTAACTGGTACAGTGCCGGCTAGATAACACATTTGTGCCATGATTTTCATCTCGGTAGGTGGACTGAATAACAATGTGGAACGACGTTGAGCTTCTAATCAATGAGGACACGAACACGGGTCACTTTTGCAATGTCCGAGAGGAGAGTAGTGGTTTGTACCAAGTGGAGACCTTGGTAAAAATTGCCTCACCTGAAAAGGTAAGAACCAAGTTAACATGACTCTAATCACATAGGATTAGTATCCGACTGAATACATCACCACAAGCTAGATAAAGCTGAAGTTGAAACAGGAGGTAGTGGATTATTATGATGGGTTCTCCTCTAAAACTTTTGTTTAGAATTCCCACTTTGGTCAGCTTTGAAATTGTTACCGTGCCAATGCATTTGTTCTCACAAACATATTGAGTTTTGCAGACCAACTGTTGTAATTACTGCCGTTACACACCTTAGGCTATGTACTTCTAAACAATGATATCAATTATTTCTTGTGCTACTGTGCAGCGGGGTCAGCCAGCTTGTGCTTTGCCGTAATTGGTTATTTTATTTGGAGTGCCGAAAGTGGATATGGCACATCCATATGTGGTGATTTCTTTTACTTTAGATCTTTTTGTACAACCCTGTTTCCAAAAAAGTTGGGGCGCTGCGTAAAATGTAAATAAAAACAGAATGCAGTGATGTGCAAATAATTTAAACCCTATATTCAAAAGAAAATAGTACAAAGACAACATATCAAATGTTGAAACTGAGATGCCAGCAACACATTGCCAGCAACACATTTCAAAAAAGTTGTGACACAGGCAACAAAAGACTGGAAAAGTTGTGTAATGCTAAAAAACTAAACCTGGTGGAATATCACACAACTAATTAGGTCAACTGGCAACAGGTCAGTAACTTGATTGGGTATTAAAAGATAATTCCAGAGAGGATGGGTCTGTCAGAAGGGAGACTGGGGAGGGGTTCACCACCCTGTGAAATGCATGGACAAATAATTTAAGGATAAAGTTTGTCAACATAAAATTACAAAGAGTTTAGAGATATCGTCATCGGCAATCATCATCTAAGGTACATAATATCATTAAAAGACTAAAAGAATCCGGAGAAATCTCTGTATGCAAGAGACAAGGCCGAAAGCCAATATTGGATGGCCATGATCTTCGGGCCCTAAGGTGGCACTGCATTAAAAACAGACACGATTCTGTAGTGGAAATCACTGCATGGGCTCAGGAACACTTCCGAAAACCATTGTCTGTGAACACCGTATGTTGCTGCATCCACAAATGCAAATTAAAACGCTACCATGCAAAGAAGAAACCATATAAAATCAAGATCCAGGAACACTGTCGCCTTCTCTGGGCCCAAGCTCATTTAAAATGGACTGAGGGGAAGTGGAAAACTGTTCTGTGGTCTCACAAATCAAAATCTGAATTTTTTTGGGGGGGACCATGGACGCTGCGCCCTCTGGACTAAAGAGGGGAGGGACCATCCAGCTTATCAGTGCACGGTTGAAAAGACAGCAGCCATGATGGCATGGGTGACTTGCTGAACAATATATACAGGTTTTGGAACACTTTGTTGGTGCTCAGTGGTGGAAGATGCTGGTTACAGTAAATGGACAGAGAGTAGGATTCAGTCATGAAAGACTACATGAGGAGAGAGAGAGAGAGACACAGAGAGAGAGACACAGAGAGAGAGACACAGAGAGAGAGACA
>JACXGI010007398.1:0-21443 GCA_016801175.1 Esox masquinongy
AGTAGCTTACTCTATTGACTATGAATCATTGCAGATCAACCAAGTGGCTCTCAATACAAAATGTACTTACTGGTTCAGGGCTGTGGTGAGAAATTATTTTGTGATTGATAACTGAGGAAGGCTCTTGCACAATTGCACGTTTGTAAAATGTGTTCAGACCTCATTGTACAGGCTTGTAAAATCAGCCTACATGCACCAACCTGAACGTACTAGTTTGCAAAATCTGATCACAGATTTGAAGATCAGACTTGGGGCCACAGCCCTCTATGTACGACCACAGATTTTGACATGCAATTCTACAGACTACTGTCATGTTTAATATAGCATTACCAATTCTACAGACTACTGTCATGTTTAATATACAAGTTTTACCAATTCTACAGACTACTGTCATGTTTAATATACCATTACCAATTCTACAGACTACTGTCATGTTTAATATAGCATTACCAATTCTACTGACTACTGTCATGTTTAATATACCATTACCAATTCTACAGACTACTGTCATGTTTAATATAGCATTACCAATTCTACAGACTACTGTCATGTTTAATATACCATTACCAATTCTACAGACTACTGTCATGTTTAATATACCATAATAGTTCATTTCTGCATCTCAGGAGTGGAAGCAACACGTGTATGGCGCAGTCACACTGTATGTTAATATTTTAGTTTGTGATAGTTCTTATCACGTCTTTCTTCAGTTCCTCTAAAATAAGACACTTTTAAAAGAGATACGTTGCCCAAGTTAGGACAGCCTGAGTCTCAAGCCGAGGTGAAGCTGTCCTAGCAATTACACTGTACTGCCCTCTTCCAGTGGCACATAAAGCCTTAGCAGACTAAATTCATATGTGCCCTGATCCACCCAAATACTTGACACTGTCTGCATCCCAAATGGCACCATATTCACTTTGTAGTGCACTACTTTGACCAGGACCCATAGAGGATAGGATGTCACCTGAGATGCACACACCAAGTTCATTCCACGGGATTAATCTGATTTTGCTATTAATTGATCGGTTAAATGTCTTCTGGAGTTAAAGGGACATTCAGGCCATACCGGAACAAAGCCAGGGAATTTCCCAAGAGCCTTCTTTCCCTAGGCTCTGTCTCTGGTTCACATGGCACCTTATTCATTGTATATTGTACACCACTTTTTTTGTGTGACCAAAGGATGATAGTGCACTAGGAACTATGTACCATTTCGGACACAGATTCTATTTACCTCATATTCATTTTCATGGTTTCCTGACTCCTGGACTATTCCAGATTTCTTCATCTTGCTTAGCTTTCATCAGTTCTCACAGGACTCGAACTTGGTCCCAAAACAGAACACTGTCAAGCATCCATCTCAAGTTGAAAACTGTTCATTATCGATTGTTGGTGGATGATGCTGTTTGGGATGTCTGAGGACTCTCCTGGCCTTTTTGCCAATTACAGCAGGCCAATCTGTAGAGAGGTCTGTGCAATTGGGTATATCCTATATTTACCCATAATCTGCCCAATCACTAACACTCACTATTCCCATATGCAATAATGCCTAAGATTTTTTGTAACAGTTGAATCAGGTGTAAAACTGTTGACAGGTGTCGACAAATAATTACACAAACATTTTATTTGATGAAAACTCTCATCTGTTATCCTTGAATGTGATGGCACGTTCACAGGGTGAAAAGGGTTGATTACGGAGGACTTCTCAGCTCTGTTTGGTTAGGTTCCTAACATGCTGACAGGTGTCCCTATGCTCCCTAGGACCAAAGTTTTAATTTGGTCTTCTAAATCCACAGCAGCAAGCGGCAATGCAATGGTTTTATTTTACTTCTGAGGGTCACCATCTCAAGTCCTACTGACTCCATCGCACTTGAAAAGGTTTCCTAATAATCAGCATAATAATCCATAATTTTACATTTTTTATTGAATAATATAGCCCTTACGAAGAGTTTATCAAGACTACACCAAGCCTTGTACAGGCTTCGCGAAGGCTTTGCCCGCAGTTATGTTTTCTAATTATAATATTGTAACAATGCCGAACACATTCCTGGTCTCCCTTTTCTCTGTTTTTTCTCCTCCTCCCTTCCTCTCTCCTTCCCATGCCCACCCATCCTCCCTTCCTCTCTCCTTCCCATGCCCACCCATCCTCCCTTCCTCTCTCCTTCCCATGCCCACCCATCCTCCCTTCCATCTATAGGCAGAGAAAGAACATCGACGTTCAGATTCGTCACGGGCCTGCGCTGCAAAATTCCAAGAGTTACCATGGTTTCAAGGTTGTTCATGTTGCTCATTGTCACCGATGACAAACGTCTTTCTATTCCTCTTTTCCCTTCTGTCCCTCCCTCCCTCTTTTCCTCTCTCTTTCTTCTTTTGAAGCACCTTCTACTTTACATCAAGAGACGCTGTCAGGAAAACAGGTTGCCAGCTATCAGAGCACTACAACGGATATCAAAACCCAACGGCACTGACAAAAGACGCCAACAGGTCATGATCCTAATTATTATGATGCAGTACATCTAGTTTCTGATGAAACATTCTCAACTCACGCTTTCTTCAAAGTTGTTGACATGATTATACTATAGCGTTGAATGGAAACAAGAAAGCTGTCAATCTTGATTTCTTATATGCACTGTTCATTGCCTGTGTAATTCTTACCCTCATCCAACAAAACAAGGTGTCCTATCTATCTCTACCTTACCTTGTTCCCTCTTTTCCTCCCTCTATGACCTAAGTCTTCTGTTCTCTCCTTTTATCTGTGTCTCCCAGTCTTTCCCTCTCTTTCTCTCTCTTCAACCTAGCCTGGTCTACATTGGAACACATCAGAAGAAAGCATTAGAATATCCCATAATCAATATGAAACTCTCTTGTCCTCCACGATAGCTTTGAACTCTCCCATTCACTCACAGCATCTGACTAAAGAATCAACTCTGAAGCCACCACGTTTTCCAACCTGTGGCTAAAACGTGTAGAATGCTGTCCTGTGATCAAATAGTATTTGTTTTCTTTCTATTTGTTGTCACAGATAGGTATTGTTTGTTCAATTTGGACTTTTCCATCAAGCCTGGCTAGCTCAATCAAGCATAGATAAATGTATTTGAAAGAATGCCAATACGATTTGAACACAGGGTTGGTGTAGATCCCTCATAATATTTTCCTTGATCTCTTTCTACACATGAAGGGGGTTGTGTATCTCCAGGGATGCCTGAGGGTGTTTTGATAACCATCTCCACCACATTATCAGCATTCAGATCAAACACAAATTTAAATACTTACCTGAAAACAGATTTGTTCTTTCTGCTACCTGTGAACCCCTGGCCCTTCCTCCATCACTCCCACACTGACCCCCTTTCTCCCCCCACTCCCACACTGAGCCCCCTTCCTCCCCCACTCCCACACTGACCCCCTTTCTCCCCCACTCCCACAGTGAGCCCCCTTCCTCCCCCACTCCCACACTGACCTGTCTTGTTGGTTCCCTTGTCAATATCTGTTGCTCTGTAATGAGATAAATAAACTTGAAAAGTGTATTTGTTGTGTTTGTATTGCTCCATATAAATAATTATTGCTCCATGGCAAATTGTAAGTCTTTCAAGATTACGTATCAGGTGTTGTTTTAGGATAGTTACGGCAGTAGTATACATCTATAATTCTTTGTTGTCACAAGAGAGATGTTAGTAGTCTATCTAGGTCATGATGATCACAGTTAGGCTACAGTAGAAAATACCTTCTGTTCTCTGTTTTCTGTGGATTTTGCCTGACATTCGTCATGGCTCATGTCAACTGTCAGTGAATGTTTTGGTGTCAGTGTGTTGTGTTCCCTGGTTTCTCATTAAGAAGAAGCCATCAAAGGCCATGGAGGAGTCTTCAAAACACACTGAAATGTTTGCCCTTAAATGGGATTTCTACTAAGTTAACATAACATGGAGTTGTTTTAAGATGGTCAGAGAATGGATAATTGAGTGGTGGGATTTGGAGTTTAACAACCGAACATGATAACCAATTGAGTGGCAATGCAAATTAAGCTGTCCAAACTGTAAGTTGAAAGTTAAAAGTGTTTTCAAACACATTTGTCAAGAGATATCAGAGAGATACAAAACAAAACAAAAACTTTAATAAGCGGTTTCCCATATGAAGGGTTAGCCAATTTACCTATAGGGATAATTCAAATCACCCTTGTCAAAATATGAAGACATTTTAGTAGCGTGTTAACTTTGAGAATCACAGTTTGAATGATAACCCAAAGCAACTTGTGGACAAAGCCCCCAACACGCGAACACTGTTTTAACTCCGAGAGATAGTGGTCCTCAGTCTCTCCACACCTGTTACAGACAGTTTACGAAGACATAAAAATCACCTATTAAATTGTGTAGAACCCCTTATTATCGGCATAGCCAACCGCAGTTTTGAGATATATCTTCTTGTACGGAGTAATCATTTGATCAAGTTGTCAATTTTTAGTGTTTATTAGTGACATACAAATTTTAACTAGCATGTCATTAATTCACATTTTTGCAATGTCAGTGGAAATATTAATATTTTCAGCTTGATGGTTAGCGACATGGCTAAAAAAATACAACCCCCTTTTATCGGCGACTGCCCCCTAAAATAGGCCACCTTACTATTGTATTCAATAATGTTCTTTTCTTTTTATTTGTGTTACAAGTGACAGATCACAGTCTTCTCTCAAGTGTTTACTAGTACGTTTTAGGTACCTTTCATGCCTTCTGGTGAAGAAAAAAAGTCATTACATCTGATCACATTGATATGACATGATGTCTGGCATGTCGCGCAAGTCGAACTTCATGATTTGGAACTTGTCTAAAACAATTTACATACACAATATTTTTTTAATCTAAAAAAAGTATTTATCCTCCATACATCTCGATAAAAATGCTGGTGGGCTAGCTGAAAGGATATATAATGTACAGTACCATTGTTTTCCAGTGCATTTCAATTTTGAACTTGAGAGGATTATGTTCTCAAACTGCTAGAAACGGCCAGTAATATGGGTACATTTGCTAGGCTGCCCAAACACTAACATGTCAGCATGTCTAACTGAACGCTGAAGGACGTGAATAACATTAGTTACAGCAGACTGCAGGGGAGAGGTTGGAAGCAAACAAGACAAGCACTGTTATGATTAACCTCTACTGGAAGACCTCTGTCTTCATATCTGTCAACGTTAATCGATGAACAACATCTTGTCATTCTTCTGCTTCATTGTTAGTCATCTAACAATCTTACTGGAATTCCTTCTCCATCTGCTAAACGTCTTGGCCGAAATAATTTCTGAGTAGTTTGCTTCACGTCACTCTCGCGTCACTATTTTTCCCAGTGTGCATTCAGAGTGTCAATAACTGTCTATCAAAGGATGTTGTCGTGTCACGTTCGGTCAGTTAGTTTAAAGACTATTCCTTTAATGTCTACTGTAATGTGACCAGTCTGTCTCCCAGATTACTTTAAATCATTCAAGACCATATAAGGGCACAGTTCAGCATGTAAACCTGATTGGATAATGCTAACTTGGTCAGCTGGTGCACAAAAATACAATCTACAAACGGACCCCAGAAGAAGTTAATTTTTCACATTCATCTGTAGGTCATAACAGAATGGCACAATCATTAAACAAAACATGGCAACAAAGAAACAAATGAACTGACCCCTGTTCAAAAGTCTGCGTACTTAGTTCTTAATACTGTGTATTACCCCCTTTAGCATCAATGACTGTGTGCAGTCATTTGTAATAGTTGTCTATGAGGCCCTGAATTCTTGCAGGTGGTTTAGCTGCCTATTCGTCTTGCCAAATGCCTCCAGATATCAGTGTGCCGCCACCATGCTTCACAGTGGGGATGGTCTTCTGTTCATTATTGGCCTTGTTGACCCCTCTCCAAACATAGCGCTTATGGCTGTGACTGTAAAGTTCTATTGTGGTCTCATCACTCCAAATTACAGTGTGCCAGAAGCTGTAAGGTGTGTCAAGGTGTTGTCGGGCATATTGTAACCAGGCTTTTTTGTGGCACTGCCGCAATAAAGGCTTCTTTCAGGCAACTCGACCATGCAGCTCATTTTTGTTCAAGGATCGTCGTATTGTGCTGCTTGAAACAACCACAGCATCTTTTTCCAGAGCAGCCCGTATTTCTCTTGAGGTTACCTGTGGGTTTTTCTTTGTATCCCGAACAATTCTTCTGGCAGTTTTGGCTGAAATCTTCCTTGGTCTACCTGACCTTGGCTTGGTGTCAAGCGATCCCTGAATTTTCCACTTCTTAGTAAGTGATTGAACAGTAGTGACTGGCATTTGCAAGGCTTTGGATATCTTTTTATGTCCTTTTCCATCTTTATAAAGTTCCATTACCTTGTTATGCAGGTCTTTTGACAGTTATTTTCTGCTCCCCATGGCTCAGTATCTAGCCTGTTCAGTGCATCCATGTGAGGGCTAACAAACTCATTGACTATTTATACACAGAAATTAATTGCAATTTAAAAAGCCACAGGTGTGGGAAATTCACCTTTATTTGCCATTTTCACCTGTGTGTGTCACCTTGTGTGTCTGTAACAAGGCCAAACATTTAAGGGTATGTAAACTTTTGATCAGGGCCATTTGGGTGATTTCTCTTATCATTATGATTTAAAAAGGAGCCAAACAACTATGTGATAATAAATGGCTTCATATGATCCCTATCCTTAAATAAAAGACAGTTTTTTGCATGATCTGTCATATTTTCAATATCAATGCCAAAATTTCACAATTTCTGTCAGGGTATGCAAACTTATGAGCACAACTGTAAGTATTTGAACTCTTTGCCATGACACTCCAAATTGAGCGCTGATGCATCCTGGGTACTTTGATCATCCTTGAGATGTCTGTCGAATTTGACTGGAGTACACCTGTGGCAAAGTCACTGAATATCTTCAAACTGGTATTTATATATCTGATTGATATGCTGTTTCGATATGTAGATATGTACATGATGTAGACATTATGATTAGATGTGTATCTATATTTCATGATGGATGTTTCTTTGAAAGCTATTTCACACAGCCAAACCACCAGATAAAAAGAGATGACACACTTCACTCTTGTTCAAAACAACATTAAACATGGGTGAATAAAAAATGTGTTGAATAATATAAGATGCCTTGAAGTGTGGTTTCAATAAAATTAAATAGATCTTCATTGTCTTCAAAGGGCTACTGTTGTGCAGCACAAAATACAAAATAGGAAATCATTCCCTCAGTCATTTACTTGTGATTTTAAAGATTTTACACGTGTATGACACAAACACCTACGTTTGCATTCTTCTTTTGAACAAGTCTGAAGAGGAAAACAAAACCAACGTTTCCCTGAAGGACTGAGGATGGTGTTGTTAGGATGACAGGGAGCGGCTGTTGCTGTCTGTGGTGATCTCTTTCTGTTTCCCCTGTCCCTCCCCTTCTCTCTCTCTCCTTCTTTCTCTCTCCCTTCTCTCTCTCCCCATCTCTCAGCCTTTCTTTCTTGCTTTTTCTCTCTTTCACATCTCTCCCTCTCCCCTTCTCTTTCTTTCACCTTTCTTTCCCTCACCTTTCTTTCTCTCTCCATTCTCTCTTTCTCCTCTCTCGAATATCAAATCTCTCTCTCTCGCTCCCATTCTCTCTCATGTCTCTCTCTTTCTTTCCAGCTTGGCTGCCAGGTTTCACATCCTCCAGATATTTTAAAGTGGTGCATGAGCAGGGAGGCAGAGGGTTTGAGAGACATGGGTAAGGAGGTGAGGCAGAGAATACCCATGAACAAAAAAATCTAAATACCACATTAGTCAGTAAACTAATCATGAAAACCACAGGATGTAAGCAACAGTGGATTTATTAAAGACAGTTTAATAACCTTTCTTCCCTGTCCCATCCTCGTTCTCCTCGCTTTATTGAGGCCAATAAAGAGTTGAAACCTGCAACTGTCTGCCAAATGAGACCAGTAATTAAAGATGCATTTTAAGACTGTTGAATAACAAACTATTTTTTAATTCTTCCATCTTGGGCTCAATCTATAATATGTTGTTTATATGTGCATAATCTATAAGTAGAATCGCTGTTATATCCCAGTTTGTCATAAAATTCCAGGTTTGAAAGACATTGGTTTTGATTCATACTGGACAGTGAATGACTTAGTACACTAGATTGGTGAACCTGTTTGGGCTCAAAATCGCCAATATTACAACCGGTGGCCAGAAACCTTGGAATTAATCTTCAATTTGTCAAAAAGCTTCTGAATGCCATCACAGAATCCTTTCATTTGAACCGCGTAACGTTTGACAAGTCCAAGCATGCGACCAGCCTATCATACCTACCTCACCACTCCCACTGTCAAATACAACAAAACGTTTGGGTTAACCCTATGAAAACAGGGTGGAAACTTAAAATGCTCAACACCGGTACACCCAAACAGTTCCCTGCGTAATGTGTCCAATCACTAAGCTGAAAACACGTAGTGTTGTCCCTCGTCGGACTCCGATCCGAAAGAGCAGGGAGTGGTTCTGACTGGTCGCCTCCACTCAGCACCCGCCTTTAGTGGCACTGTGATTGGCTTGATAGGCACATTGGTCTGGCTGCCTGCTGTGATTCTGCTATGGGGCTTCACTCCGGATGGGTGGGCATGTCATGGAGAACCCAGCAACCATACAGCCAGAAGAGAGAGAAAGAGAGACAGAAAAATTGAGACAGAGAGCGAGAGTGAGGGAGGGAGAAAAATCGAGACAGAAAGTTAGAGAGTGAGAGAAAGAGAGAGTGACTGAGGGCTGAAGTACCTCCAACTACCACTACCAGACGTGATTCCACTTTTCCGAGCCAGATGCCCATGGGCACGGGACTAAATATTGTAAATAAAGACATTGTGTAAACATTGCCACGGCGGGTTTGAACAAATCCCAGTTGACTGTGTCAACTGTTTGTTAATTTCATTCCGCCGGCAGTTCAGAGTTGTGTTTGCCGCTCTGATGTGCTGTGACGTGAGCTGCCATAGAGGGCAGAGACAAACAGACCTGCAGCAGCCTGGCAAAACACTCTCACACTTTAGAGTTCTGGCCCAACCCCCCCACCCCAAATTCACAAGCTTCATATGGACCCTCGTTGAAAATGAAGTGCAAAATTTGGGACACACTCCCAGGTTCAGTGGGCCTCTCAGATTGTGGCGGCCTTGGCCAAGTAAGAGCATCCGTTCACATGTCAACTCCAGGTCCACAGTTAGAAAACACTCTCAGGCAAAAAATTTTAGAACACCTCAATTTTTCCTGTTTTTATTGAAATTCACATCTTAATTTACTCTAAAATAAAGCATAGAACAACCAGAAAATTGTAGGCAAAAAAGAAATCATGGAATAATATTGTTTAACAAAATTATATCTAAATGTTTGACTTATCAAAGCCACCTTTTGCAGACATAACAGCCGAACACGCTCTGGCATTCTTTAAACAACACTGTTTCCAAACAAGTTGTGACGCTGCATAAAATGCAAATAAAAACAGAATGCAATGAAATACAAATCATTTATCCCTATATTTAATTGAAAATAGGACAAAGACAACATATGAAATGTTGAAACTGAGAAATATTATTGTTTTGGAAAAATTAAATGCCCATTTTGAACAGGTTTCAAAAAAGTTGGGACAGTGGCATGTTTACCACTGTGTTGCATCACCTCTTCTTTTAACAATAAATTCAAATACTTTTTTTATTGTCAAATGCACCAAATAACATAGCATCATTCTGAGAAGTGAAATTCAGGACATGGCACGGCAACATCTATGCAGGAAGCATTACTGTAAATAAAATATAAAGAAACAAGAAAAGGAACCAGGCAAGCCTAGCTCGGCCGGCCCGCGGTTAGAAAGGATGAATGTTGTTGATTCAAACCTGGATTCAAACTTGGGACTCCCATGTGAGAGGTTGTGTCTTTAACCACTACATCGCCAAGCTATACATATACTATACTTACTAGTATCTACTAACTTATTACTTGGAATAGTCATAAGAACTGAGGAATTGCTAACAAGACTGAAGATGAACTTTACACTGTCAAAGCTATTTCATTTCATGGCACAACAACGCTAGTTTTTCTTTCATTCATGAATGACATTGATACAATAACTATCAATATAGGTGACGATAACTGATTTATTTGTCAAGTGAATCGTGGACGAGAGAATCGTGGAAACCCCTCCTCTTTTACTGCCCAAGGGGTTTTGATCTAGCCTATATTAACGGAAAAGCATGCATGGATATGTACTTCAAATATCCACCAGAAACAGACGCAATATAACCGTAGAGAGTTTTATTTTAGGCTTACTATAACGTAGCTACTGAAGGTTTTATCCAGCAAAGTTTTTGTCTATCCTGAACAAATCCTAGTGCATAATTTTTTTTGAGCTATTTCAATTCATGGCACAACAACATAGTTTTTCTTTCATTTATGAATGACATTGGTACAATAACTGTCAATATAGGTAACGATAACTGACTTTTTCGTCATGTGAACAGATGAGAGAATCGTGGAAACACCTCCTCTTTTACTGCCCAAGGGGTTGTGATCTAACACATATTACCCCAAAAAGCATGCACGGATGCGTACTTCGAAAATCCACCAGAAATAGTTGCAATATAACCATAAAAATTTGATATAAGGCTTACTGCTTCTGAAGGTTGTGGCAAGTTTTTGTCTATCCTGAACAAATCCTAATGCATAATTTGCTGTGACTGTGGAGAGGCTCAGACACTGGTCCCCTGTGTGAGAGTCTGCGTCTCTTACCACTACACTATGTAACAAGGGGTAGTCAGTCAGTCAGTAAGAGACATTCACTCTTCTTGCTCCACTTACTGTACGCGGTTCGGCAAAAATATAAAGAATATACTTAACAATTTAAACTACAGTAGCAGCAATTTCAAACAGTGTAGAGAATGGGGAAAATTGACAATATGGACAAAATATTTAATATTATAAATATAAAAATAAGTGTATATTGCCTATGAATTGTACATTAAAATATGCTAATGTGCATTGAATGTACATAGAAAGTCATTGAGGAGACCAATTTCTATTGTTTTGAAAGTGAAATGTATTCCCATTTTTGCTTGATATTGGATTTCAGCTGCTCAACAGTTCGGGGTCTCCCTTGTCATATTTTTTGTTTCATAACGCGCCAAATGTTTTCAATGAGTGACGGGTCCGGACTGCAGGCAGGTCAGGTTAGCACCTTGACTCTTTATGACAGCTGGTCCGCGTGGCACTGCACGCCCTGTCCTTCTGCGGCACACAACTGCCGGCTGGAGACGATGACAAACGCACCCCCCACACACACCCACACACCCACACACACACACGTGCACCTCATTTGTTATTAAAGTTGCTGGTTTGTCACACACACCTCACGGGTTACTCTGTTGCCTATGGACTTGGAACCTTGTGGTGTGGCCTTTTAAGATAAATTATCAAGCGTGATCTTTGTGTCGTTGTCGTTTGGTTGTTTTCATTTTTTGCCTCACTGTTACGCACACACTGCCTTCGCACCTCACACTATTTTACTACGGAGCCATGCTGTTGTAATACCTGCAGAGTGTGGTTTGGCATTGTCTTGCCAAAATCCCTATATTTAATTGAAAATAGTACAAAGGCAACATATCAAATGTTGAAACTGAGAAATGTTATTGTTATTGGAAAAATCCATGCCCATTTTCAATTTGATGCCAGCAACAAATTTCAAAAAAGTTGGGACAGGGTCATGTTTACAACTTTGATGCGTCACCTCTTCTTTTTACAATACTCTGTAAGCAATTAGGAACGGAGGAGAACAATTGTTGTAGTTTTGAAAGTGAAATATTTTCCCATTCTTGCTTGATATAGGATTTCAGCTGCTCAACAGTTCAGGGTCTCCTTTGTTGTATTTTTTGTTTCATAATGCGCCAAATGTTTTCAGTGGGTGACAGGTCTGGACTGCAGGCAGGCCAATTTAGCACCCAGACTCTTTTACTATGGAGCCATGATGTTGTAATACATGCAGAGTGTGGTTTGGCATTGTCTTGCTGAAATAAGCAAGGCTTTCCCTGAAATAGACGTTGTCTGGATGGCAGCATATGTTGCCCCAAAACCTGTATATATTGTTCAGCATTAATGGTGCCTTCACAGATGTGCAAATCACCAATGCCATGTGCACTAATGAACCACCATACCATCCCGGATGCTGACTTTTGAACTGAGCACTGATAACAAGCCGGATGGTCCCTCTCTTCTTTAGCCCGGCGGACGCCGCGTCCATGATTCCCAAAAAGAATTTCGCATTTTTTTTGATTTGTCAGACCACAGGACAGTTTTCCATTTCGCCTCAGTCCATCTTAAATGTGCTCGGACCCAGAGAAGGAGGCAGCTTTTCTGGATCTTGTTTACATTTTTTATTTTCTTTGCATGGTAGAGTTTTCACTTGCATTTGTGGATGCAGTGACATACTGTGTTCACAGGCAATAGTTTTCTGAACCCATGCAGTAATTTCCACTACAGAATTGAGCCTGTATTTAATGCAGTGCCGTCTGAGGGCCCTAAGATTACGGCCATCCAATACTGGCTTTTGGCCTTGTCCCCTGTGTACAGAGATTTTTCCGGATTCTCTGCATCTTTTAATGTTATGTACCGTAGATGATGAGATCCCCCAAACTCTTTGCAATTTTACATTGAGAAATGTTATTCTTAAATGTTGCACTATTTGCCTGCGCAGTCTTTCACTTAGTGTTGAACCCCTCCCCATCTTTACTTCTGAAAGAATCATCCTGTATTTTTACATGTTATAATCATGTTACTGACCTGTTGCCAATTAACCTAATTCACTGTGAGATTTTCCACCAGGTTTTTTTTGTATTACACAACTTTTCCAGGCTTTTGTTACCCTGTCCCAGCTTTTTTGAAACATGTTGCTGGCATCATATTCAAAGTGGGCACATATTTTTCAAGAAACAATAACATTTCTCAGTTTTGACATGGATATGTTGTCTTTGTACTATTTTCTATTGAATATAGGTTTTAAATTATTTGCACATTGCATTAAATTTTTCTTTGAATTTTACACAGCTTCCCAAATTTTGGGAAACAGGGTTGTACAATGGAAATCAAATATTGTTTGGAAAGTTCTTCACAAAACTTTTGCAGAAGTTCCCACAATTGTGTTGGACTTGTAAGTTGCTTAGCTTTCACCCTTCTGCCCAGTTCATCCCAAACCAGCACAATGGGGTTTAAGTCTGGAGACTGTGCTCGTCATTCCATGAATTTTCTTTTATTCTAACGTAATTCTGACATAGCCTGGAGGTATGTTTTATGTCATTATCTTGCAGCAAGATGAACCCCCGACCTCGGCTTTCTTTGCAATTTCTCTTATGGAAAAACCTAAACTTTTGAGGGTTATAATGGTTCTTCGGTCTTTCTTTGATAATTGCCCTTTTCTCACCATTATGTTACCAATATACTACTTCCTGCAGTACAATACTGTCCAAATAATGTTTAAGTAGGTGTAGTTACCCAGCCCGTTCCAACACTGCTTTTACACAGACAGAAGGTTTGTAAGTAAACAAGAGAAGTTGGGACAGCTGTAGGAATTGTTAGCATCAACTTTCAAGGCATAATTTTCTTCGATTACTGCAGAACAGCTGGAAGTTGTTAACCCATTAACTTAAAAATGTAAAAAATTATTTTTCAGTTTTTGGTAACCTAAACTTTTTTTTAACCTACAGTACGGCAATTTATAGCTTAGCTTTGTACCATTTCAACTGCTTACATTTCATTAAAAACTGGAAGGATGGTGGTCTTCTAAAGGTTTTGACCGGTAGTATAGGTCTCTTCCCTAACTTCTAAAGGTTTTGACCGGTAGTATAGGTCTCTTCCCTAACTTCTAAAGGTTTTGACCGGTAGTATAGGTCTCTTCCCTAACTTCTAAAGGTTTTGACCGGTAGTATAGGTCTCTTCCTAACTTCTAAAGGTTTTGACCGGTAGTATAGGTCTCTTCCCTAACTTCTAAAGGTTTTGATCGGTAGTATAGGTCTCTTCCCTAACTCAATGACTTCCTGGTTCCCAGCGTCCTCACAGTGTGTCAGTGGGTGTTAGCGCTGCAGCGGCCTGTCCTGTTCAGGCCCGAGGGTCGGGACGGTAACATATGGGTGGTGTTGGGATGACAGGAGAGCTCCAGAGGGGCAGACCCTGGTCTCACAGATCTATTTCAAACAGGGTTGACCTTCAGGGTTATTAATTATCACTGAAGGCCTCATCGGGGGACATTCAGTATTTATTGCAGGACATGGAACGCGGTGGGGGGGGGGGTTTGGAAATAGTTCTAAAAGGACATAGGAAACATTTACATTGACAAAGAGTGCATAATAAGAACAATAAAGGTGATAGTTACTGAAAGGTAAATAAACAAAAGTGAACATGTTCATAGTGTCTGGACCTTATTTCTAATACTCTTGTTCTGTTTTAGTGAGATCACATTGTCAGCACCCATGCACAGAATTTGTGCAGAAGATCTAAATGCGGCTGTTTGGTTGAGGACCATTAGGTCTTATGCAGTCAATCCCGTGGGGTAACGCGCTACAGACGTATTCTACTTCCTTTTCCAGTTAATTGAAATGAATGTTGAGAGTGGGGCTCAAGATGTATACCTGTGTCACACCCTGGCCTTAATGGAAGAAATACTAGTTTTAACTGCATGTTTGTTGTTCGTATACTTTAAGCTTAATATTGCAAGCTGTTTCACGGGAACGCCGCTGTACATAAATTTGTACATGTCAAATTTAGTCAAAAGCTTTGTTGGAATCAACAAGGCTTGAGAAGACTTTGCTGCTATTTTGTTTAATTTTTTGGTCTATTAGGGTTTGTAGAGTATATACACAGTTTGTTTTCATACGGTGTTTTGCTAATGAGTTTCTTTCACATTTCCTGATGATGTTGTTTTAATTAAAGAATTGTTGAAATCTGTTGTTCATGATACAAAAACACATTTTTGAGAGGTTTATGTTCATTCTGATTCCCATTGTGTTCAATTGTGCCAATGTTTCGAGGATTGGGTGAACAGACACAAATACTGGGGAATTTGTCCGTTAATGCTATAATTCAATTCAGTGTATACCATATACACCACAAATGCCTTTTTAGGTTGAAGGGGTTTGAATTTTGTTTTATAGTACATTCAATGTGATTGGAGAATCTGTGATTCTGGTACTCTTAATAATGAAATCTTCACATTGTAAAATATAATTTTTTCTCTTTGATTTTTGTTATAGGCTCAAGATGTTTATATCCACACAACTAAATTTTGGATAGCTCCTCATGTTGTTTTGTGTTTTACATTTTTTACATATATGATTTGATTAGGGATTCTTCAGTAACATTTAACTATTTTCTTGCTGTTATATTTATTTTCCTCTTTACTGTTTCATGTTCTGGTATGTCTTATAATCTTTGTCTGGTGGACATCAGATCATAAGAAATGTCTTTCTTACGCCTGATGTCCACCAGATTCATCAAACTCGATGCGTTGCGCCGGAAGTCATTCATTGTCAGTTAAGCTATCTGAAAAGGTACGTTTCCAAAGCAATGTTGCATTGTGGTGCATTTGGTGTAACAAATGCGTTCAATATTTTCAACTCGAAGTTCAAGTTCCCAATGAAAGGATTATGTGGCACCGAGTGGCACATAGCATGACTATAGCCAACTAGTCAAAAAATAAATGGCAGGTTTATCAAATGTTATATTTTTTACAGTGTCAAATCTACACTGGTCAAGCTAAATTTGATAATCTGCTAAATAAAATAATTCAAGTGGCTACAGTGCCAAACCAACTCAAAAACAAATTAAGTAGATAGCTAACAGCAACAGTCAGCTAGCTTTGTATCAAACTACTGTACAATGCCAACCATTCTGCTCTAGCTTTGCTGAATCACCGGCATCTATTTTCCACAATTATAGTATCTCATTCAACTGCGCAGATATCCCAACTGTAGTAGCAATCCTGCTCCAGGCAGCATTTTTGGAGTTGATGTCACTTTGGTCGTATAGAGCAGATTCTCTAGAGCCTGCAAAAATAATCTCCTCCATGCTTTCAACCGTATTGCCTTGCGAAAGCACAGCATCAAGTATGAAACAGGACATCCGAAACAGGACATCCAACGAAAATGTACTCTAAACGTACTCTAAATGATGGCGTATCTGGTGGACATCAGGCTTTAGGCTTTTGTCCTCTTCATCAAGCCATTGTTCATTGTTTATTTACTTAGGTTGTCTGGATGACATATTTGCATTTAGTTGGGAAGCTGGACGGTTGGTAATGCCATTTAAACCAGTTTGACACTTTCACTATTGTAGTAAAACAAAATTCTCCAACAAGTTGTCTACAAGGGATTGAATGTGTTGTTAACCAACTGGTATTTTGGGACATTATTTCTCTTCTTTATTTCTTAATGGTATCCAGTTTTTCAGCTTTGATGCCTTATTATTGAATATTCCTCCATGGAAATGAGCAGTGATTTTGCCATGATTTGACAGGGGTCTATCTTGTTCTGCTGAAGCAGTAGTAAAAGTCAATAGCTCCAGCCAGAGTTGAATGGAGCGTAAGGAGACTTCAGAGCCCCCTACTCCAGTGGACAGAGCCCCTCCTCTCCCTCATCCCTTCGCATTTGTTTCATTCATTTTCAGCCTGGGCGCCTGTCCCCCCCCCCTAGAACAAACCGGAACCTTTAGATGTGGCTAAACGATTGAGAGGGAAGCTGGGTGTATTCAGAGCTGATTTCAGCACGCCCATAAATCTCCTCCATATCAAAGCCCCGCCCCTACACCCTTCCTCCACCACGCCACTCCTCCTTTTGTCTTGCTAATGCACATTAAGGTGCGGCTGGCTGGACACTTTCAGGGTTCGCCGGGAGTTGGGACGGGAGCGCTGCCGAGCTGCAGATGTGGAACTCCCAAGGATCGAACCCGGAGGAACCTCTCCGACCCTTGAACCGCTGAGTTGAAACCCGCCGCTAGCATCCTGTACGCGCACACACAAAACACACCGGAATGGAGTGAAGATCTGCCCGCAGACCGACCTAACTCCCCAGAACGCAATGGAATCTGTACTCCCTGTCTTAGACAAGATATATAGTTGGGTGAGAGATAAAATGGTTGGAAAGCACGGCGACACATATAATACGTAAATCTCAACAAAAAAAAATCACACGCGCACAACGCATGAGCCTTCTGTCTCACACGACACACTTTCATTTTTCAGCGAGGTTGTGATGTTGCACTTGAGGTCAGTTCAGAGCGTGAAAAAGGGCTACTCTTTTCCCATATGCACTAAATTACCCATCTAGCACGCTCAGGGCTGTTCTATAGTTTCTGAGAGCACTCTGGGGTTCAGTTGACATAGAGAATGCGAGTCAAAGCTTCCTTTAGCACTCAGTCTGTCTGCCAGTATGTCATGAGGAGTGATAAAGTGATTTTAACACCCGTTAGCGATCCTCAGCTAACGGGATTTCACAAAGCCATGTAAAGCCCAGCAGTCCCTCTGAACATCACGTGACAGAGGCCTGATTTAATGTTACAGCGTGGCTGAAAGTTAAAGGCAAAGTTCTCACTTCAGTGGAGACCGCTTTCCTAGCAAACGCTCTCTGTGTCGGCACAAGTGAAAAAGACCTTTAGCTTTTTATCGCGCTCCCTGTCACGTTTAAGGGATACAAAAGAGCACAATAAAGCACAAGTCATGAACCAAGTTGTGAAGGCAGTGTGTGTTGAGGAACAGTGCAAACATGGGTATATGGCCTTATATGACACCCTCTTCCCTGAGTAGTGCCTTACATTTGACCACAGCCTTGCAAAAGTAGTGCCCTAAAAAGGAAATAGGGTTCTATTTGGGTAAATGACTGCCTTATTGTGTTGGAAGAACCCGAAGGACACTGTTGTTGAAGTAACCTGAGATTAAAAACAAATAAGAAGCAATGTGTTTAATGCTGCATAGAGGTGCTAAAGGCTTTGCTATGTCTAAACTACTGAAGGGAAAGACGATCAAGGGGGGAAAATAGTCCAGTGTTCACCAGTGTTTTGCACACACGGAAATAAGAAGATACAACGTAATAAACAGCAAAACAGTGAAGGAATGTTAACTTTCTGTTCCTAACCAACCATCTGAATCCACCCTCTAATTACCACGTAGCGGCTAACCGGATTTGATACGGCTGTAAGGAGGTTTGCCTTCCCCTTTCATTCTGGAACTCTGTGTGGCTAACCACAGTTGATCCTGGTGAAATAAGGTGTCTTCTATTTAATTCTATAAATCTGTGTGCTTCTCAAACCTCTCCTCTGATCCTCCATGCTTTCATGATGAGAAGAACTTCTTCAGATCAGAGCACAACCATATGGAGAAAAATAACGTGAAATACATGTGAACAATCTATACTGTTTACTGTACATTCATGACAAATGCTTATGTGCAGGGTGGCGTTAATGTATTACTGCCGAAACCTGTGTAGCCAAAGATGGGTCTTTCTTCCGTCTGGATACAAGGGTCCTGTTCAGAATGGGACAATGTAGTGAAACATTTTGTATTGTATTGAAATCCCTTCAAAAAAGCACAATGGTCACACATATACAAACAAGTATGCAAACACGCACACACACACACATGCACGCGCACACATACACACAAAACAGAGATATTGATCTGATCTGATTCATGTCTCCCTTTCAATAGCATTCTCCCATAGGATTCAGATAGGACTGGTGTCTGTTGCTCGGAGATCCATCTTCATTGAGAGGAGCCAGAGACAGGAGCATCCGAGTATACAATTTGTCCGCCGTGTCACTTAGGGGTTAAAGAAGGCCCACGGGGTCAGAACAGGGAGGAAGGTCTGCTGTGTTATCAGGTAATGGGGATGCTTGATTTCTAAATGGGGATAAACGCACCAACACTCATGTGCACATAAGTACTCAATTGATTTATTCCAAAATGGGTTTAACTAGAAAGGGGGGTGGGGCTAAAACACACACATATACGAACACAGGGGCCATGTTATTTCAACCCTGCTGATCCAGTCCATCCAGCAGCTCGAGACTAATTCATGACAGAGCTGTTGGTCAAACGTTTGCATAATGGTTCAAATTGCACCGACTTTCTTTCAAATATTTCCTCTGAGCTTGCCCGGCCAAAAAGAACCGGCGGAACTGCCCCAAATGTACAAATCACACCCGCTTTGACAGGTTCCAAAAATTTTGGAAATAAAGCAAACATGTATTGTCTCTGTTTAGTAACTGCGGTGAAGGTGTCGGGTCAGGGAGTTTCCTGTCAAGGAGTCGACGGCTTTGTTTGTTTATTCCACCTGAACACCCAGCCTCAGTGACTGATGGGCAACAAACCTATAGTCTAGAAGGTCTACCTGTCTGAGAGTGTAGATAAATGAAGTGTAGTGTTACAGCCTGAATAAACACCGCTCTCTTCTCTGCTCTCGTGACCGGCTGACCGACCGGTCGGCTGCTTTGAAGAGGGTGGCTGGATAGTATCCATCCCACGATCTGCAACTAGCCCTGAGGTGATCGCCAAGAGGAAGGACGCGGAAACATGCACAAGTGCACCTACATGTGAAACGCGCACACACACGCGCACACACACGGCCACACACATGGAGTTCACATGGCCGCATAAAGAAGTTGTGAACATCCCCCCCTCCCGGTCGGTGCTGGCTTTGTGGATTAACTGTGAAGCTGACTGATCCCTGGTCAAACACACTGACTGGCCGTCTATCAGCAGGAAGAGTCTCATAGCTCCATCTCTCTCTGTTCACGGCTTCGTTTACTTCTCGGTCCCTCTCTTCATGTCTTTATATCTTTGCTTTACACTTTTTCATCACTGTTGTTCTTCGTCTTTATCGGTCGATCTTCTAGGCCGGCTTCTCTGTCAGACCGGTCGCTGCTGCGGCTGTGGGTTCTGTGCATCACCAGCTATATGCGTGCGATTAGATCTGCCACGCTACTGTGCCTGTCTGCCTGCCTGGCCACCACACATCCACAAGTCAGATTGACAGAGAGATAGAGTGCGAGACGGAAAGAACGATACACATTAACATCCTGCCACAAGACAGTGAGTGGCAGTATGTGTTCGCTGTAGCATTTCGTGTTTACTCTTATAGGTTAATTTGCATTCCACCACCACCTCCACAACCACTTTCTATAGCTATTTTAAAATGGTCCTTTTTCTTATGATAATATCTTTGGCAATGTGTTTTCAAATGTCATAAAAAGGTATTACAATTTGATTGAAATTGAGAGAGAGACAGATGGAGATTGAGTGAGACAAGGGTGGGAGAGAGAAGTGGGGGAGAGATGAAGAGAGAGATAAAGTGAGAGAAAGCGAGGGAGAGACAGAGAGAGAGACAGAGAGAGAGAGAGAGAGATATCCAACTAAAGGGCAGACAGGGTTAATGGCTTCTCCTGCACCTCAGCAGAGCTAATATTGACACCGACCCCACCGCCTTTTCTCGTAACGATACCGACCGACAGCCACCCTTCTGGAGCCCCACTTACCTGGGTTCACACAGTATTTGTTTCTTTCAAATACTTCTGATTTCTTGATTGACTCTACCCACGGGGCTAGAGAAGGACAGGGTTACAGGCCTTTTGGGTCCCTTGGTTCCGTTGCGCCAGGAAAGCTCCACCGAGCACAGGTTGAATACTCAGACTAAAACCACTACTACTGGAACCCAGGTCCAGACATCTGGCTTCAGCCCCTACTCCCGGTACAGACAAAGACCCACGTCGCTAATGAGGCTGACCCCTTATTTACCAATCACATAGCTTGGCTGGGACACCACCGAGAAGGCCTATGGTCAGGGCCTGTGGGTTCATATCCCCAGCGACAGATGAGCTCACCGCCATAGGACGCTCTGGATAAGCGTCTGCTGCATGACGTAACGTGACTGATATGGCCTGTCGACGTGTGGAGTGAGCAGGCATCGGGGACAGGCCAGCAGAGCAGGGGACTGGATTTTCTAAGGTCATGGTTCTGAATCGCTTAGCGCCCATCCTGATTCTTTCATGTAGCGTGTATTATCCAGAGCTACCCCTCATTCAGCCTGTCAGTCATCCTGTCTTTGAATAGCTGAATGCGGTGAGCTAGAGTCACAGCTGTATTGTGCAATGTCTGGGAGTGTGTGAGAGGAGTGCGTGTTCATGTTTAAACGTTTAACTAACATGCCGGGGACAAAAGGTTCGTACAACATTTTGGGGTCAAAGTTACAGTTAGGGTTTGAGTGAGTGATTAGGATCAGGGTTCATTTCAGAGTAAATTTAGGGAGAAGGTTAAGGTAAAGGTTATAGTTAGGGTTAGGGTTGATGGAAGATAGGATTTCAAATGGGAATGAAGTTGTGTCCCTGCAAGGCTAGAGATTCCTAAAGTTTGTGCGTGTCTGCATGTGTTTGTGTAAA
>JACXGI010007398.1:21543-37665 GCA_016801175.1 Esox masquinongy
ACACACACACACACACACACACACACACACACACACACATTTCAGCTGGCACGCATCGCCCATCCACAACCACTTGTCTTGCCCACGGCTACAAAAGTAATCACCTTATGTGTGTGTCTGTGCTTGACAAGCAGTTATGTCTCTGTTCTTCATGCTAAAACACTCTGTCCCTCTTTATCTCTCACTCTTTCTCTCTCTCTCTCCAAAAGCAGACGCTAAATCTATTTCGTAATCTGAGATGATGTTCTTCAAAAGAGGGGATCAAAGAATAGAGAAAAGCAGAGAAAATAAGTCACGCTAAGTTAAGATGTCTGCTGGTGGTGGTGGACCAGTAAGATAAGAGGGGATCGCCGTGGATCCGGTGAGATATGACGAAACGAAAGCCTCAGAACAGATTGAATGAAAGGAATGTGCCAACTATAGACGCAAGCATATGACCTGCTCTTAGTCCATCGCTGATCGGCGACAGAGCTCTTTGAAGAGATATCCTCAATGCCGTTTCGGTGCACTTCAAGCAATTGTAACTCCGAGGTCAAGAGCCATTGGTCCACAATGGTCATCGGCGACCCTGTCAGAATCAGGCATCGACTAATGGCCAGGCAGGTCTGAATGGTCAGTGCAGCCATGCATCTACACTAGTGACCCTTCCTAGAGGGAGAGAGGGAGAGATAGAGAGAAGGGGGTAGAGAGAAGTGAGAGGTAGTGAAATAAGAAGCATTTGGTTTAATCTGTGTAGGGGCCAAAGCTAGGCCTAGGTGAACCAAATGGCCTCTCTCTAAACAAATAAAAGTCAAACAGTCTTACCACTCCATCTTGTCTCCCGCTCCTGTCCCCTATCCTCTCTCCTCACCATCTCTGCTCCTCACTTTTCCTCTTCATCTCTTCTTTCCTCTCTGACCCTCCTCTCCCCTCTTCTCTTTCCTCTTCGAGATCCTCTCTCCTCTCTAGACAAGTCTTTCGGAACACATAGCTTCACATCATTTGTCTGAAAATGATTTTTTTTTCCACTTTCAGGTTATAGCTGTCAATTGATTGTGTCAGAATTATTGACCCTTCCTGTTGAGAACATCAAGACAGGAAGTATACTCTGGACACAAATACAGTCACGCACCGTTGTATACACCTCGCCATCTGCACTAATATATCCACCTCATGGATCACCAGACTGTTACAGACAGCACGTCTAAATATGTAGATAGAGACAAGAGAGTGATGTTTTTTTTTTATGTATAATTTCCAATTTTAACACAGACTGTCTCTCACTGTGTTTCACCAAAACCGCTGTTGTCAGATTCACCAGGCTCCTCTGACACCCTGTCAGCAACATGTCACGTTGTTATGCACCGAAGCAGCTGAACATGTTTTTCATCCAACACTTTCCAAACGACGATCAGTTGAATTAAACGTTGGTGGATTTAAAACTTCACACCTCATTGGGGCGAAAAGGGAAGATGGCCTTTTTTGAGAGATAGGATACTTTGGTCAATTTTAAAGCTATCATCACCTTTAGACTTCCAAAGTGTATTTTTAGTGCCCGGGACACAAAAGCTGTCCAAAAGGTTGTGTGTTATGTAATCAAGTAACTGGTTTGGATTAGCACTGCAAGGGTGCCAATAGACTTGCACATGTTAAAAATTCATTGGACAATGTTGATCTGATCCCGCCTACCACTTTAAAGTGGACACTTTGTTGCACATAATTCCAACCAACAAAAAAATTGTCCTTTAAGATTAGATTGTAGCTAAATTCTGTTGCTGTTTTGTTCAGATAATTATCACAAGCAAGCGATTTTGACATGTTCATTGTACACACCGGAAAATGCATAGCCTTTTTACAGTCTACAGCTCTGGAAAAAATGAAGAGACCACTGCACCTTTTTCTTTCCTTTCCAAAAAAGTTGAAAAGGAAAGTTTTGAATGAGGAACAGAAGCGTTCAATTTGCAGTGGTCTCTTAATTTTAACCCTTCTGTTCCTCACTCAAAACCTTCCTTTTCGACTTTTTTGGAAAGGAAAGAAAAAGGTGCAGTGGTCTCTTCATTTTTTCCGGAGCTGTATTTTTGCAATCAACTGCAGTATTTAGATTATTACCTTAACAGAATACCATCACTTTGTGCATGTTTATACCGACAAAAAGCATTCAGTTATTTGATTTGAATGAAGATTTATCACAACAGTAAGGTTGGGTGGCATTTTGCAATATAATGCCCAAAAAAATGTGTGAAAGTTTGTAGTGTACTCACAATCCCTGGATTCTGATTGGTTGGAATCTGTGGTGTATTGGACCAGATGTTGTTAGGCAGTTTATAAAAGCAATAAGGTGCTACATGGGGTTGTGGTATATGGCTAAGAGCTGGTTTCAACAAAGAAGTCTAGGCTATTAAAAAGTTAAAAATGAACAATTATGAGGTCTTAAATATTTCCTGACATACTATGAGGCATAGATTTGACCTATGTATTTCACATATCAAATACTTATGGGCCGTGTTCATTTGCATTTTGGCTTTTCGTGTGACAACACTTGGTTAGCTGTTCGCTGTCCGCTTGTGGGCATGTATGTTTAGCTGTTTCCATTGACTAGTTCATGTCAGTGGGGTACTAGCAAGTGTAGTGTTTGTATTTGATGATGACGTATTATATTCCAGACATGGGACCAAGTCACAATTTTGCAAGTCCTAAGTAAGTCTCTTAACCGAAGTAAGTCTTAACCTTCAAGTCTCAAGTCAAGTCCCAAGTAATTATGGGCATGTCTCAAGGAAATTCCAACTTCTACAGCTCAAATCGATTCACAAGTCCCTATATTTGGGTTTCATGTCATCACAGCACAGCACTAGCATGTAGGAGGGAATACTAGTGTGTAGGAGGGAATACTAGCATGTAGGAGGGAACACTAGCATGTAGGAGGGAATACTAGCATGTAGGAGGGACCACTAGCATGTAGGAGGGAATACTAGCGTGTAGAAGGGAACACTAGAATGTAAGAGGGAATACTAGCATGTAGGAAGGAACACTAGCATGTATGAGGGAATACTAGCATGTAGGAGGGAACACTAGTATGTAGGAGGGAATACTAGCATGTATGAGGGAATACTAGTGTGTAGGAGGGAACACTAGCATATAGGAGGGAACACTAGCATGTAAGAGGGAATAGTAGCATGTAGGAGGGAATACAAACATTTGCCTGCCTGTGTGTCTGTACCTGTATGACTGTCTGCCTGTCTGTCTGTACCTGTATGACTCTGTCTGTTTCTCTGCAGTGCATTTTCAATGCATGTATGTGTACATGTGTTTTGTGTGTATATGGGATATTTGCTGATTGGTGTGTGTATTTATTTCATCACCTGTGTTTAGAAGTTAAGAGGTTTTCAGTAGGAAGTGATTGTGGATGTTTGTTTGTGGCTGTGTGTGTCTATCTCTGGCACACTGACGTCATATGGAAGTGTTCCTTTCTTGCTATCTTAGTAATGGTCCTCTTTGATAATAAAAACAGGTAAATCATTCGAAGGTTAGAATTAGAATTTGGGTTGGAATTAGGGTTAAGTTTAGGCATTACGGGTTAGGTAAAGGAGTTAGGGTTGGGTTACGTTTAGAGTAGGCAGGCAAGGTTAGCTTATTGAAGTCAAGGTTAGGTTTAGTGTTAAGGTTAGGGTTAGGTAAAGGTTAGATTTAAGGCTTTCGTTTAGGTTTAAGTTTACGTGTTCGGTAAAATAGTCCTTTTTCATCATACTGAATCCTCACTTTGATAGTAAAACCTACTTGTGTATATGTTTGTGTGTATGTGTGCATGTGTGTGTGTGTGCATGCCCGAGTGTGTGTCCTGCATTTTATTTGTGTGTGAATCCATATTGGGTGACTGCAAAAGGCTGTCTGAGTACCTGCTCCGTGTATGGCAGGCTGGTTTCCCTCAGGAAGTGACCGTGTGTGTCTCTCTAATTACGACTGATTTCAAAAGGCAACCCTTCCTCCCTCATAGTGCATGAATGTAGACCAGGGCTCGTTGGACTGCAGTGGCGTCTTTAGGGGCTATAGCCTCGGTTCTTTTACAAATAGCCCCGGATCTCAAATTGACCAAAAATAATAATAATAAAAAAGTAGCCCCTGATCTATTCATCTATAATTCTGATTGCGCATTATGATAATGTAGACATGTAGGCCGCTAGCGTGTACATCAAAACCCCGGAATAACCCGGGAATAAAAATATTGATTAGAAAAAATACCTGATCTGCTTAAAACACAGATTAATAGGGAAATAAAGACCAAATTGTGCTGCCTGTGTCAACGTTGTCATAGAGTCAAGAAAATCACAGGAACTGGTCAAGGAATAGTGTTGCCCAAACTCGGTCCTGGGGCCTCCCCAAGGGTGCACATTTATTTGTTTAACCTAGCACTACAAGTCTGATTTAAATCTGGTTGATGAGCTCATTATTTCAATCAGCTGTGTAGTCCAAGGGCCCAAGAGCAAAAAGCACACCCCTGAGAAGCCACAGAACCAAGTTTGGGAAACCCTGCCCTGGCAGAATAACAAAATGACCTGTGTGTCTTAGTTGCCCTCTAGTGGTAGGTTATGGTTAATCAGTTTCACTCTACCTCTCATTACTTGGTAGGCCTACAGAGCAGTACCAGTGCTGCTAGGCTATTAAGTGGGAATATGGATACATTAACTGATCATTTATGCCAGATTGAGCAAACTAGCATTATCTTGGTTAAAATGTTATCTTTGTTTTAACTGATTATATGATTCATGATTATACCCCTTGAATTCTGTTGCATTGTGTGTCAGCATCTTCTTGTCAGGTTTCCATCAGTTTGACAGACGTGTTTGTACTAGCCACATCCAGGTAAATGCCTTATATTTAATTAAGGTTGGTTGTTTACAGTTTGGGTGCTCAGAACTACTTTAGCCTCTGGTGGTTCCCCGGTTGGTTCAGCGGTATAGTAATTTGGTTCCTTTTTATGGTATTGCCTGACTGCATTATAAGTGGTGTGAATCTAGAGTGAACCCACTTACATAAAATTAGGTAGGAATATCACACACACACACAAACACACACACACGTCACACAAAAGCCGCATCAATCGCTTCTCACTTTTAAATGTTTTAAAACAAATATTTAATATACAATATAGCCTATTGTTCTGAATATTCTAAATGGAGTTGACAGCCAAAACCATGCTGACCAGTTTATTCCCCTCCAAATGGGTTCCTCACTTCAGTTTCTAATAGCAGAATAATCATTATGGCATTATACCACCACCAAGTGGTCAGCTTCAGTACTGCCACGGTGACAAAATTCTAGAGGATGAATGAATGCTAATGCACATGAAAGCACAAGTTCTTTCTGTGGTTTTATTTATAAGAATATAGACAAAAAGTAACAAATTCCTCTTTGTACAGAAAAGGCAGGGCACAGGGAAAAGATAAGCAATGTTCAAATCATGTGATGGCAACACAAACAGGTAGGCTATACAATTCAAGCATTGCACAAAGCACCATTTTAATTTCAAAATCGGAATAGACAGTAAAGTAGGGTTTTTATTTGCCATATCACATACAAAGATAAAAAAAATAAAGTAGAACAATTCATTAACACAATTATAGATTGTCAGATTCAAAACATACCTCTATTTTTCCTTCATCAGAAATACTGTGTTCATTCCATCAAAAAACAAAATGTTATACCTGCAAAATGTTTGGTCAACCAGAGTTTCTACTGGACATATCCATCCCTCCCCGCTTCTTTCTGTTTGTCACAAAATGTTTTTTTTTCAATTGAAAGCCTTCTGTTTGACCGGAGTGAACAGACTCCCGATGTTAGCCTGAGTTCCAGTCATTGTGAGCCATCTTGTCAACTCCATGAAAATCATTATCATTTTACTGGACAATAAGAGTAAAGGAATTCATAAAAAAAAATACAAACAGAAGTGGAACCAGGCCGGTATATTGTGTTTTATTCACTTTGTCTAAAGGTACTGGCGCTACACTATTGTTCTTTAAAATCCTTTTTTAATGGTAATAAGGCTGCTCCTTAATATACCACAATTGGTTGTGAATTTTAGTCCAGGAATAATAAATGTCTGAGCCATGGCGTTTTCCCACTAAAAGCTGAAATCACAGCATTAGTCTTTTCTTCTGCACGTCTAAGTAAGTGTGAAAGACAGGAGCTCTGACAATGAACTGAACTCAAGGAAACATCTCGACAACACTATGTACAAAAGGTACGTAAAAGGAAACAAATGCTATAAATATGTCTAAAAACCACAAACACTATGTACATCTTTAGACTGTCTTTGTAACATGACTGTGTTGCTCTGTACTGTTACTGGTTTGAAGCAGACCTGGTTTGCAATAGGATTTTTTTTCTTTCAAACACCATCAGCGGGCTTGATTGAGCACGTTTAAACCAAATGCTCAAAGTATTTGACGGAAAATGAATACTATTTGAACCCAAGTCATGCAGGCTGGATAGTCCTATTACATCACTACTCCAGATCTGTGTGTTAAAACCAACTCTTTTGACAAGTGTTGTCATACAGTACCAGGTGTAGTCTGAGGAATTGTCTGAAGCACTTACAGGTCTGGGACCAGTCTAAGGGGTATCTGTGGGTAGCCAGTGTGTCTCTGGTTTGTGGTCAATATTGGAGGCTGGTGTCACTTTCATTCAGAGGACAGGCTCATAGTAATGGCTGGGACAGAATGAAAGGAATGGTTTCAAACACATTAAACAAATGGGTACCATTCAGTTTGCTCCGTTGCAGCCAGTATTATGAGCTCATCGCACATCAGCCCCCCCCCTGGTGGTCAGTGGACTAGAGTCTCAAAAAAATGGAACTTTACACAAATTCCATGGTTTTTCAGAAATCCTGGGTAGAGGATTCCGGATTTTCTGCTTATTACTTCCTGATCCTGGGAAAACTCCAACCGGGATTTCAGGGGAAAAAACATAGAATTTCTTGAAGGTTCCAGGAACGTTGTAACACTAGTTCTGGTGGTGGTTTTGGTGGGTTGAGGCCTCAACCTCGGTCTTCCCCTTTGTCTCTCTCATTCTCTCTTCCTCAGTACGATGTAGATGAGTCCGCTGACCAGACACAGAGGGAAGGCCACCCAGGCTAGAATGTAAGCATAGCCAAACTCCACACCCACCGCCCTATCGGGGCTCATCACGGTGTAGATTATGGCTCCACACATCACAAAAAGACCTGGAGACAAAGAGGACAACAGAGAGAAATGGAGAGAGATGAGGACAATCTGTTTTACACAGCTGTTGAGGAACATCGTTTTCCCGACAAGTTGTCCCGCCCAGTCTCCTGTGGTTACCTTGCTGTTACATTCTGAACTGGGGATGGGATGAATATGATACTTTCTGCTAGTTCAGATACCCCCACCATGCTAGCTACGATAGTAATAGCAGAAGATGTCTTTGAGTTCTGGCTTATTGACACACCTGACAACGATACCCCGCTAAGCCACCTTGTACCCAGACCTATGGAGGGACCTTTCAATGGTCATTTATTCAACAACACCTGTGAAGGCTTCATAAAGCCTCTACTGTAAGTATGCCTGTTAAAGGGTTCATACATTGGCAGCCATGTTGATTAGACAAAGTATTTTAGGCAAGGTGGGCCAGCCAATGACTTAGACAGGGCTTGTGTTATAGGTGTTGAATGCAGTATGATATGGTTTATGCAGGCCCACCTTTGTTAAACCTTATGTGATTATTCTACATTGTTGTGCCAGGGGAGTAGAGTCAGTCCCCTTGTGAATCCAAGGTGTGCTCTCTAACTCTCCTTGTGTCCTGTTCTGTTTACACTTAGGACATGAGCCCTTGGACCACACCTCAGGACTACCAGGCCCGAATGCCTCATAGCTGTCCTTGTCCAAAGTCCTCCTGGTTGTCTTGCAGATCAAGTTGCTGCCTGATGATTCCTGCAGCCACCGCCTGATTGTCCCTGTCCTTGTCCACCTGGTCATGCAGCTGATTTGGACTCTGTTTATAGACTCTCGGTACAGATTAAATTAATTTAGTAATTATTATAATTATGTCCTCTCATAATCTTTACCAGGGACTGCCAGAGGAGGACTGGCCACACCCCTCAGAGTCTGGTTCCTCTCTAGGTTTCTTCCAAAGCTTCGACCTACCACAGAGTTTTTCCTAGCCACCGTGCATCAACTTGTTGCGCACTCTTTGCGGTTTCAGGCAGGGTATCTGTAAAAGCGCTATGTGACAACTGCTGATATAAAAAGGGCTTTATAAAATCCAACTGGTTGATTGGATTGATGATTCTCATTGGTTGGGACTAAGGTAGGCCTCATAAAAGCCTTATAAAGGCATAACAAAGTGTCATACTCACTGGCAAGGATCTGGAAGATAGCCGTAAAGAAGAATCTGCCTCCCTTGACTAGGGTGAAGAGTTGGCACAGGAAGAAGACGAGAGAGAGGAGGCAGAACAGCACCGAGAGGACCATGAGGGCCTGTACTGCCTGGATCCAGTCTGGGGGAGGGTAACATCATGGCAGACAACATCCCATTGAAACCCAACTACCAGGTTACTGTATTCACTTTGTGACACATGTTGCTGTAAAAGGCATTAAATTGCACTTACAACAGACATGTTGAAAAGATACTAGACAAGTTAGTGTGCTGGGTAATATGGTGATATTTTCAACCTCCCACATGCATAGTGGGTTAGCAGGCGGGTTGGACGGACCTTCATTGCTGGCGACTTTGCACTTGTATCCTCCGCCGGAAGTGAGGCAGTTGTACCACAGATCAGTTGTACTTGAGCTGCTTACAGTCCAGGCCTGGAGCGTAACAAACAGCATGTTAAACACACACAGCACACACACTTGTCACAGTCCGTCTAGCGCTGTTGAATCTGTCCTGCTGAAGCAGGTGGAGTGTTTAGTCAGAAAGCAATCTCCGCTAACGAGGGAACGTTGCCTTTCAATATAAATCATTCTGCAATGCTAACCTTCCCTAGTATGCTTTAAATGGGGACTTATAAAGTAATTTAAAGAACACAAGCAACTGCGTAGCAGTCATTCCTACGATCCAGTGCCTTTTGACCTTGTAACTGTGTCCTAAAAAATGTAAGAATTTTCAATTTTTTACCTTTCTATCATGAATAGGACATGATTAAATATCAGAATTACACAGTGGTCTAGCCCACGCCATTAAACCGTAATAGTTATGGGCAAATTATTCACACATGAACAATCGCAAATGCCCCCCCTGTTACGGGACATATGTATAACTATTAGAAATGTTTTTAATGCATGTTTAAGACAATGTTGACATTTTCTATGAAATCAAGTGTCCCCCTACTAAACCATATTCATTTCTGCTCATCAAAGTTATTTTAAACAATAATTACGTAGGACAACACATGTTCTCTATGATAACGCCAATCCATTTGCATCCTATTTTTCTATAATAACCATAAATAAAATAATAATGAACCAAAACAAACACAACAGGGTTTCACCAGTGAACTGCTGAAACCCTAATTATAATTTGGTTAAAATTTTTAGAATGTGTTGTTTACTGATACTTCTTAGGTTTATGGTAATGTGCAGAGAAAGGATATTTAGTGATATTGTGAAACTATAATTAAATATTTCACATGTAACAGGGTGGACTGGAGGGTAACAGGGTAGACGACAGTAACAGGGTGGACTGATGGGTAACAGGGTGGACGACTGTAACAGGGTGGACTGATGGGTAACAGGGTGGACTGATAGGTAACAGGGTGGACGGCAGTAAGAGGGTGGATTGAGGGGTTAACAGGGTGGACTGATGGGTAACAGGGTGGACGGCAGTAATAGGGTGGACTGATGTGTAACAGGGTGGACGGCAGTAACAGGGTGGACAGCCGTAACAGGGTGGACTGAAGGGTAACAGGGCAGACGGCAGTAACATGGTCAACATCACAATAATAACTGATCAAATATTTTATCGAAGAAAGGCATTTTATTAACATAAAAAAATGGAAACAGGAACATAGATCATACATGAAGACATAGAGGCCTCTTTTGTAATAACACAAGCCGAAAATAAATTAAGAAGAATGTACTATATCAAAAGAAGTTACAATGCACTTGCATGGTGGTTACCATGTAAATACACAGGTTTTAGGGACACTTAATATGTGGGACCCAGACAGATGTATCCCTCCTTACACAGGAATTCCCAAGCTCTATGTATTAACATAGTAATTACACATCAAGTGTAATTGCAACATTAGTTCGGTACCACTTTACATTACAACTCAGTAAAAACAGTGTTCTTGGTAGTAGTTACTGATGTAGTTTCCCCAACATCTTCTTACCATCCTAGGTAAACACCAGTATGTTTGGAAACATATTTTCTATGTAAGTAATAATGTGTAATCAGGGTAACAGTATCTGTTTCTCTCTGTTTCTATGTAACCAACAATGGGCTTACTTGGAAGGTTAGGAAAGGTTTTCCTGGTAGAACTAAACTTAACAGAAATGAACTTCCAACCTTGAGGGCCAGGCCCGGCGCCACTGGGGGCCAAAAGTGGCCATTGCCCCTCCAGATAGAATCTGTGTTAATATTGTACTCCTTTCCTTTTCAAATGAGCATAACAGAGTGGACGTGTTGTGCTTGACACCATACGTTAAATGTTCTAAAACATTGAAAAAGAGATAAAATTAAGGAGTGATACTTACTCTGCTTTTCATGTTTGGCTTCCCTTCCAAAAAATGATTTCACTTCCTGAAAGTCAGGTGACTTGATAACAAGTCCATTATTTTACAGAAGAGTTTTCATCAGCTTAACAAGGTGGACAGTAAATTAAGGAAAATTAAGAGAAAATGTCCTTTTTTTAATAATGATGCAAGAATCTCAATAAATGGTATTTGATTAGAAGAATTACATATGTAGTTACATAATTATTATTAAAAAGATTGAAATATGTTGGATATAGTAAATTATATTTCGAACTGAATGTGATTGAAAATGGTTGGGGACATGGCAACTCAGCTAGGGTAAACTGAAAACAAAGTATTTAACATGCATTTAATTCACTCTGAGATACATATCTTTTACTTTTTATAGTAGATGGAGTTTAACAGTGCATAAAAAGCCATAAAAAATTATTGTTCTTTCAAATTTTGCTGAAGATATGAAGCACTAAATCATGGGGACAAGCACAGTACCGGATTGTAGGAATGACCTGCAGCTGAACCCAGAAAGACCAAGAAAAATCAAAAGGAATAATACACCTCAATGAAACACAAACACACCTCCCTCACACAACATGTGCATAGCTTATTTAAAAGTTGACTAATGCTGGGATTCATTTAAAGCCGCCGTAGCTGTTTACGCAGTGTCCTAATTTGCAATTTCACCTCGTGCCCGCGCACTTTTGGGTCTGGAATGTGAAAGCCTTCCTCTCAGGCTTGTCATGTTAGTGGTTATAGGATTTTATACAGCACCCAAGGCCAGCCTCTGAGTTAATTTGACCATTGGAAAAATGAATAATTTATAAATGCTGTAATGAGGATTGGATTGAATTAAGCACTAACTCGACCCCTGGTTTCAAAGTGCTTTCAACTCATAATACATCCACATGAATAAAAAGTTGCGCAACCTCAAAAGAAAAATACACCCACGGCAGTGTCATTTTTATTTTAAGTGTTTGAATACTGGTTCAATTTCCTGCGCAGTGGAACTCAAAGGGAGGATAAACTCGACCACGCCCATTGGGTCCTCCATGTAGACGAATAAACCCTCAAGTATTAATCAGATTTATAATTTGAACTGATGTCTAAACATTTACATATTTACAAACACCTTTCTTCTACCACATTTTGCATCATTGACAGCATGCACAAAAAATACATAGTTACTCACATTTACACTTGTAGATATTAACAGTAGGACGAGGATGACGAGGTGCAAAATGAGCACTCCAAGCAGGATCAGCAGCATTTTCAGTTAGATCTACACGCGGACGCTAAAAACACACAAGAACAGTTGTTAGACCACGTCAAGTCGGTGACCCTCAATCGACACAACCTATTTTATGTGGTATACATCTCAACATCAGGTGGCGCCATTGTAACATGTTCTCCACCAACCATGTTTACTTGAAGTTGGAAAAGTTTCCCCTTACGTTGGAGTTAATAAAACGCATGCAGGAGTGGACTCTAAAAAATCTTTGGGAGGAAAACAATTCCTACAGACTACATACATTTTAAAAAAAAAATATGTAGACCAATCTGAAAATAATATATATTTTTTTTTTACTTTGGGTAACCTTTCCATGTAGTCAGGCAGTAAGAGATCCAAACCGTTACAAAAAAGTAATATATCATGAAAAATCTGCACGCCTAGATGTTTTGCAATATATTTATTATTATTAAAGCATACTGAGTCTGAGATGTAAACTGAAATGCTATATTAGAAAAGGTATCGACGTAGGTAGATATGCGGGAGGAGAACTCCGTGCGTCTCTACGACCGTTATTTACTTGAGCTTTAGCGAGATAAAACAATGGATACATCGTTTAACTGTAGGCTACTCCAAACTTAAAAAAACGAACGAGTTCAGTCTACAGTAAAATCAAACCAATCGCAGAAGTAGTCCAGTAAAAACAGGTACATCCAAGATTTATAAACTCCCGGAATAAAAGTTGATAAAATCCGTTAGTTAGGAGACAGTGTAAATCATTAAAAATATAGAAAAAATATAATTTCAAATGAAAGAAAAAACGTTTAAATGGGAATCCATAGGCTATTGTTCCAACTTACAGAAAGCAAGGTAAATTATCCTTCAAAATGGGTAATCAGGAGTTGAAGTGTAGATGCTATAACTACGGAGCCACAATTCCAGATGTACTAAATGCCACACTCAAGTTTTTCTTTACGTGAGAACACCGCCCTTGGTGCGTCGCTACGTCACTGCAGCTAGGGCCCGCTTAAACCTTTAGATAGGGACTATTCATTTTCCAAAATACAGTATATTGCAAACTAGGCTCCTATTGATTGGCATTCCCTGGATATTTAAAGGTAAACCGTTTTTGGAAAAAGATTCGCCACGATCTTAAAAAGGTTATCTGATTAGATGGAAATGACAAAAAAAAGATATTTATCATGAATAGCCTTTTTTGTTCACACCCCTCCATATAATTGTAATATTTTTAAGGACATACAACTAAATGCAACAACTGTGTCATATTTCTTTCCATCAATCACCATGCCAACGAAAACATTTTATAGTGATTTATCTTTCCTTTTTCAAAGTCAGATTAATTGCAGGTTGACATCGATTTTTATTTTCAAAAACACAATTTTTTTGATTCTAACAAGACATTGACCCAAATAATACCTTATTCCCAGTTTAGTGCACAACCTTTGAATATTAGTGCACAAAACAGGAAATAGAATGGGATGACATTTGGGAGGCAGTCAGTTTGAGGCATTGCATAGTTTAACTACAGTGGTCTGCAACAGATGGTTAAACAAGACTGGATAGCTCCTATATTGACCAGACTCTAACACAGACAAACACTAGCACACAAAAACACACTCTCAGAGCCCATAAAACATATACAATATAATATGTCATGTCCAGCTGCATTATGTGTGTGTGTGTGTGTGCGTGTGTGTGTGTGTGTGTGTGAGTGTATCACTCCAGGGGCCCCCTGTGGTATGTCCAGAATGTTGGTGGGAGAATCAGGTCCTCTGTTAACCTGTACTGCCTTCCTTACTGGCAGACACTGGCTGGTACACACCAATACACCACACAGTTCTCCAGCTTCAGGGATTTCAATTTCTACTCCGGTCCAAAAAAACACAATATTTGCTCAACTTTACTTTTGCCCTTTGGTGTGTTTACACTTGGGATGTCGCATTTCAACAGTGAAACCTCAAACTTCCCTCGAGGACCAATTTAATCAACACTGATACAGCCTTTTATTGCAACACTTATCTCCGTGTAATGATCTTTTACAGCGCATTTATCCTGAGCTTGCAGGCCATTTCAACAGAACCCCCCCCGCCCCACACACACACACACACACACACACACATACACACACACACACACACAAACACACACAATCATACACAAGCAAAAAAAAAAACCTCAAACAACAGAACAGCCTTTCCCTCAGTAACATTTACATTGTAGTCATTTAGCAGACACTCTTATCACGAACAAATAACTAGTGAATTTGTCGGTAAGATTGCCAGTGCCGTTAGACAAATTCTACAGCTACAGCCAAACAGAACCTAAACCAAAACAAACAAACAAAATCTAAAGAGTGAGCAAGAGCTGTGGCCAGCAACCACTTCGTTGCCTTTTATTCATTGAACTAAATAACAGTTAAATCAACCATTTAGACTTGTTGGCGGTTGGTGCCAAGGACAATGTGAGTGTGTTTGTGTGTCTTACAGAGACAGTCCATGGGTCTCTGCTTCAATCTCCCAGCTCTTTCTGTCTTTCTGTCTGCCTGGTTAGAAGGGTTCCACTGCGATGCGACCGTGGCCAACCATCTGTTGGGAGAACCTCGATTTGTGGCCCTCTCGAACCACATAGTAGCCTAAACATCAGTTGCAGATAAATACCTTGAAAAGTTTAGGTGTGATTCAGGGTTGGATCAAATGCCTGCTCCAGTACGAGTGGCCGGCCCATCTGGTGGTTTCCTAGGGCTGTGTGTGATGAATAGTCCTGACTGAGGGAGGCACGCCAGGGCCAACATAGAGGTCGGGTTATGGATGGCCCTGCCTGTACCAGCCTGGCCCCGTGACCTGGCAAGCAGAGAGGCGAGCTTAAGCCGAATGACCTGGCCCAAGAGGTGGAATAGGGGTGAACGTGTTGGATTCCACACACAAACATGAGTCACACCATCCAAACGGTAGTCAGAAATCCTCCTTTTGCCACGGGAAAGGGGACATTGAGGTATCATTTAGCAGACGTTCTTATCCAGATGATGCTTGTGGCTGCGGAGCTCACAGTAATCCAAGTTCCAAATGTTACGCAGAAGTGTTCATTCTTATTTATTCCATTAAGGTACCAATTTCTCATTTCTAGTTTTATGTGCTTTCCAATAAACTAGATTGTCAACGGTTAACAAAAATTAATGAAAGAAAGTAGAAAATAACAAGACTCTTAAAATAAGGACAAGACTCGACAAGGTATTGGTCAAAGTGTTACTTCATAACCATCCGCCAACCATATTTGACTTGCAGATCTTTATAAAAAGATATTGGTTACATTGGGTTTTTTTCCTGTGTTGACATGCTACTGTATACTGTGTGGCGCAATGTGGCCGTGCATTGTTGTGTGTGTGTGTGCAGGAACCCAAACTGACAGAGGGAGTCGCTGGAGAGTGATGAGACAAGCATGTCCTTGCTGATTCCCAGTAGAGCTTCCAGTCTAGACTGTGATGGAAAGCTTGGCGCTCTATAAAAGCGCTTGGGTCTGAGAGCCCAAGTAAGTCGCTTATTGGTTCAATTACACTTTAAGGCAGTCCGTCTGGGCACCACATTCCCCTGGCTGGTAGTCCACAGTTTTCTGTAGGAGGCACACTCAAAACAGCCACCAGGCTATCAGGTGTGGATCCTACGGGCCAACAACAGGGAAACATTACACACTTAAGGCAAATCCTGGAGATCCCGACCCAACCAAGGCCATGCCATAATGTCATCTCTTTCGACATCTCTGTGCGGAAAGTAACATACTGAACATCGGACACTTAGTTTCAGCTGTTAAAAACATTTCAGGAACAACAACAACATTTTTAAAACACATAGAGACTAAAATGTACAAATGAGAACTTTTGGTTTCACAATTTTGGGAACCAATGTGTCAGTCAGACCTTCACCAAGATTCGTACCCAAATGCATCTGTGGCCGGAGAATCGTGTCATGTCCTAAGACAATCACAGTAACCAGTAAGCCCAACTGTATCCATAGGAATTATCCTTTAAGACAAGCACAATGACGTTAATGCCTCTTCTGGTTAACAGGAGTACTTTTGGATCTAGTCTTTCTTTTCTAAAACCTCTCATTGGACCTCAAAAGACATTTCACATTTTATGTGATAACCTAAAAAGTCACACCATATTGAATTAGTCAAAGGCTTCGTGATTAGTTG